>APFE030125402.1:0-13759 GCA_000404065.3 Pinus taeda | reverse complement strand
CAAAAGAGGGAGTATCCCATTGATGTTGGAACTGAATAACCTCCTCTAGAATACTATAAATACAGGCATTGGGCCAAAGGAGGGGAGGTTGAAAGCTGAACATTCTAAAGGGTAAATGCTGCTGGATTAGGACTTCCATTGTTGACTTGTGAGGAGAGATCACTATCCTTCCTTGTTGCCATATTGGGAGTGGGTGAGCTTGTCAAAGTAGAGGAAATCTCTTGTTGGACCCTGGGAAGAGCTTGCACAACACCAAGGCTCAGGTTGTAATGGTTCCTTTTTTGTTTCCTTAATACAAATAAGTCCATTCTTCTCAATGATTTGTTGTTAATGAATTATTTCATGTACTCCTTGGTCTATGTGATGAATATGCTTTGTTTTATGATGAATATTCAGGTGTTATGTAATCGTTTGCTTTGTTAATGTATGCAGGTCTGAAAGTGAAGGAGGAGCTCATCTGGATCAGCAAGGCTGGACTGCTACAACAAGCGTTGGACCTAAGGTAAGATCGAAAACGTTTGAATTCTCATAGAATAATGTGTGTTTAGAGAAGGATAGCTCTTGTTTGGTTTGTTTGTCACTAGAGAGTCTTAGACTCCTAGGGAGGTTAGATTTGTCCGCAAATATAACTCTTTCCTCATGACAGGAAGAAAGCATTTAAATTTAAAAAATCAATATGTCTCGGCGCCAGCGCAACTGTTTCTAAAACAGTCGCGCTGGAAATGGCCGCCCCGTGTATTTTTCACTGGGTCAGCGCGGAAGGACACGGGTTTTCCGCGCTGACCCAGAATGGGCTACGTGTTGGAAATCCCGATCAGTGCAGACCCGATAGGGAAATCCGCGCTGACCAAGAGCGCTCCAACGCGCAAATATTTTGGCCAAATGGCCAAATCTTACGGTCAAGTTACATAAAAATATAACTAAAATGCAAGGCAGGGCAAGAGGAACCTACCTGGAACAAACGGCCGGGAAATCAACGTCCGGATGAGGAAGAATCAGCTCCGTCAACTTTGTAGTAATTTCTCGTTCTCCAGAGCTCCAATGGTAAAATGGTAAAAATGGTTTTACAAACCTCCTATTTATAGTAAAATTTCCAAATTTGGTCAAAATTCCTTGTAAATGTGGTTATTTTACTATGATTTTGCCATGAAATCATCTAGATGTGGTAAATTATGTCTTAATGCATATTTTATTATGATTTTTCAACGTATCGAACAGGTTTGTGCGGGTATTTGTCATGTGCAGGTCCTCGAAACCAACATGGTCGCGGTGGATTCTTATACACTTGGTCCGGAAAATGTCGTCGTTAAGCTCTTTTCCGACACAAAACAAGAAAAGATTGCCGAGCCCCCTCCCAGCTTGTCTAAAAGGAACAAGAGGCGGTCATTTTAAAGCTCTTTTTTGATTGTTTAAAATAACAAAGATTGCCGGGCGTTTTTCGTTTCGCGCTCGTTATTGGTTCTAAAACGGCGTGGTATCGATCGTTTTTTTACTTTTTCGGGTCGATGTCACGATTCATGAAAAGTACTCCTCGGTCGTAATGATCGGGCGGTTCTTTCGAGCATCGTTTTATACTTTTTCGGGCTCGAGAGACACAACTTTACGAAAAAGCACCCCCCCCTGGAGTTTCCTTTTCAGCTGTCTTTTCAAACTCTCTAAACATGAAAAGGCGTCGAGCTCTTCCTTTGTCAGGCTCGTTAAAACTAAATGACACCGGGCTTCGTCGAAATGACGCTCTCCAAGCATATGCTATCCCCGTCAAGCTTGTCATCGAAAAATAATCGGGGTACTCGCCAGAAATGGTGGGGGAAATAAAGGAACCGTAATCGTCGTCGTCGGCAGTATGTCGCTCTTGAACATGGCACTGTTTGCATTCGTGTCTGGGTGGGGACATCTCATCTCACTTCACTTTTTCCTCCATGGGTTTGGGTGATCCTATTTGGCCACTCATCTACTCATTGTCCTTTCATTACGACCTCTGCTCATTTGACCCCCAAATACTGCCAAATCCGTCATTGTGCCGCCGACATGTTCAAGAGAAGTTGACCTCTGCAAGTATAACCTCCCTCTGATATTTCGCGCAAAAAAAAACTTGTCTCTACCCGTCTCACGTCGATGATGTGGGAAACATTATGGCCCACCTTCGACAAAGATCACTTCCTGTCGACTTCAGCTCATTATCCAGGAGTGACCTAGAGACTCCCTTCAGGTACCTTGGGGCCTGCATGCCTTAACGGCAGGTTCTTCGTGTTCGACGCGAGGTTTTCATCATTGACCTCCGATCGAATGACTCCGTGGGTGTTCGACATCGACTCATTCATTCACATGCCATGGATTGTACCTATAGTACCTTGAGGACCATCGTCATCATTGGTGGCCCCTCTCGTGTCTGTTAACAGCTCTCATCATCGGCTGGTAATCAGACGATGTTCAAGCATGTTCGACTTCGAGACATATATTCACATGTTTGAACTTGTACTTTGTTCGGATTTGGACGGAGCGCAAGACCCTGGTTCTAGTCCATTGTGGACCAGGTTGCAATTTTGTGGGACATAATTACATGACTCATTGATGGATGGTTGCGACCATACCTGAGTCCTCTTAAGGATGGCTGCGACCATACCTCTTATCATTATGGTCTTTTCAGCTGGGTGGCTGCGTCCACGCCAAAGACCTTTTTCCATATTTCTTTTGGATGGCTGCACCCATGCCTAGACTACATGTAATTGAAATATCAATTGTATCTGCCTGCAGGTTCTCTCCGGTGGTGTTCCAGTCCAGTAGTCTTGTAAAGCATTTCACCCCTCTCCCACTCTCTCGGGCTTCATGCTTTAGGGGGCATCTGTTACATAGTAAAATGTCACTGCCTTCATGCCAGTCTCCCCACTGTGTTGTGAACCACATTCACCTAAGCCCATGCTCCCTGAAATGGCTAAAAAACCCTCTTTGCCTAAGTTAAATGGATCATCGCGACTATTTATCAAATAACCGCGCTGACGGGCGGAGGCCAATGTATCTGCTGCGCTGCCAGCGTGGAAGCACACGTCTTTTTCGCGCTGGTCCCATTTTTCGAACAGCGCACCCTCCGTTTGTCCTTTTCGCGCTGACCAGACCTCTTCTACATAGGTTTGCGATGTCAGCGCGGAAGTTCACGTGTTTTCCGCGCTGATCCTGTTTGGGCGAATTTGTTCTAACAACCAGCCTTCCAGATCCCTCCAGACTTGGTTGTTAGCATTGTTGAGGTCGCCATCCTTTCTCTGGCATGTCTGTTCGACTGACCATCCACTTATCTTGGGGGAAAGCTCATCCTTTACCTATTCATGGAGACGCCTTCTCCTTTATAAGCCTCCTCCATTGCCCATGAGCAGCTAGTTTGGAACATATAGACTTTGATTGAGGAATTCTTAGTGCATTAATGCTGCTCTTGTAGGCATTTGGTGTGTTGTGTGAGGATTGCTTTGAGCTTGAGGAAGGTCATGAGCTTGTTGCCTTGTATGTGAGAGAGAGACCTCTTTGACTTGGGAGATTTGCTTCAAAGGTGAACGCTTGGAAGACATGCTGGCTGGACCCTCTAGAGAAGGACTCAGAGTCAGGACTCCGGTTGTACCTTACTCTATTTTCTGATTAATAAATATAGATGACTACTCTTATGGTTCCATTTCCATTTGTCCTGTGAATGATTAATGTAAATTGTATCCTTCCTGACTGATACATAGTTGTTTTTAGTAGATTTTACGCCCGTGTTTGCTCTCTCTTTGCTTGTGCAGGTGTCCGTCCGCGAGGATAGTGGAGGATTGTGATTGGATGAAGCGAAGGAGCGAGAGGATCATCTCTTCGACAAACATAGCGTTTGAATCCAAGTAGTTTTCTCTTACCCACTTGTTAATTACAACTAGGAACCTGCAGTGTAGCATTTTTTGATTGTTACTAGACCCCCTTTGGGCTAGTAGGGATCGCCTCTATCCGTAGAGGGGATTTACCTCTCCAATAGCGGGAGTACTAGTGGGTGAGATCAGGGACTCTGTCCCACCCCTCCCACGTAGTTCCATCCAACTGTACAACCGCATCACCCATATGTGAGTCATTTGGTCAAGCAAGAAATCTGTGCCAGTTGTCATCGTCATGTCATATGCGAGCGCCTCTGATTGTTTCCTGCCATACTCAAAAATCATTAGCAACAAGATTTCTCATTGTTAGTCATTATCATAATAGCATCATTAACCATTCCTGGTCATTCACATCATTGTCCATTATAAGCTTGAACTAACGGAAGTAGGTAACGTAGGGTACCCATCCCTCATGGCTATCATCATTTATCATAAATGGAAACATACATATTCATTAAGCCGTCAACATCGTAACATCATAGAAATATACCTATCTATCAAATTTATCATCATTATACTTTTAGTAGAGCGCATACATATTCTTTACTACCCTCATCATAAATTCAGATACTAAACTTAACTATTTAAATGATGCAATCATCAGAGTATTGTTAGATAAGATATGTAACCATTCATGCTATCATAATATCAATGGAAAGAAAGACATCATAACCATGAATATCTCAATCGTTGATAATAGTGTCATGAGTCCAGATCCTGAACCTGAGGTCCTCAAAGAATAAAGTATAAGCCCTAAGGCTATATCAAGGTTAATTTAATATCAGAGTTTGTCAATTAGAGCGGGGCACTACATACACCCCCTCTTAACAATAGACTTCATCCCGAAGTCCCAAGAATAGGGAAGGAAACTGATAACTCATCTCCTTGACATCCTCCTAAGTGGTTGAAATGGGATTATGATTATCCCATTGAACCTTAAATTGGTCCAAAACCTTTTTTTAAACACCACTACCCTATTTGATATGGTCTTCCTTGTCATTCCATGTAATCTCAAATTCTCATGAATAAAAATCTAGCTATCTATGGTGCCTTATAAGTAGTTTTAACTGGTATGAAATGGGAACTCTTGGTCAACATGTCTACCACTACAAATATGTGGTCATGATGAAATCCATTGATATACTTTCTCATTTAGACTTTGGTATCTTGTGGGGTTTCAATAACCCTATGGGATGTCTGTTCTCAAATTTTACTTGTTGACACTCTAATCATCCCGCTACAAAGTTTACAATGTCCTTCTTCATCTCCTAGAAGAATAACAGTTTCAGGTCTGCACTAGGCTAAGTTACATAAGCAACTTGATCACACTAGAGCAAGTGTTTTAAGGACACTGATGGTGATTTTTTTTTTATTTTTTTTTTCACTCCTAGACATGAGGCCTAAGAAAAAAGTATCTGCCAACATACAAAAATCAACATCCACTACTATGGAAATAAAAATCTAGAGATCCCAAGGGTTTAGCTCAACCATTTATTATTCTCTGCCATATGAACCTAGTTTGAATACCCCTAGGTCAATGTACACTAGTCTATGCCCACAAGTTTATTAGAGATTCCAACCATGAATGGGGGAAGCTTTGCTTCAACCTCAACTTCACAACAATGAATCTAAAGATGATGGTTTAAAAATTAAAGAACCATGGGTGTTCATTAGCTAAGGAATAGCTCCTATCATACCAATGATATGTTGAATTAAAGCTAATGTAGCTTACTTGAGTGAACAGGTTTATTAAGTAATCTAATTTGTATTTATTAAGTGAGTATTATTTATTTAAATGAGTGCATTCTCCTAATTATGATTCATGGATTGAGATCAAAATGTCAAGAAACAAAACAATCATAAAGCATTTTACCTATCTTTGAATAATCTAGTGCTACATAAATATGAACATATTACCTTTCATCTCATAATTGCTACTGAACCACAATAACAATGCTCAAAATAAAGAAGACAATCTACATTCCTTGTCACAATATATTAAATAATATTTACCTTTCACCTCTAATCACCAATGAACCACAATATCCACCCCCAATATTTAATTAAAACATTAAAATATCAACTAAACAAATCCAATCTAATTGCAAAGGGAGATCTTAAGCTCTAGAATTCTCAAGCTTGACTAGCGAAATAAACCACTAATATGAATGACATTTCTTTCTTGTAAAAGTAGACCAATGGGGTTTCCTTTTAACCAATTTTTGTAAACCTTATATTCTCTCTTAAGGCTCTAAAATAGTGTTGTTTGATTGGATATGCAAAAGATTTAACTATCCATGGTTGGATGCACTTCAAATTTAAAACAATTAGATATCATTGAATATTCTTCAAATTCAACTATCCATTATTGGATATACTTCAAATTTGATTCGTTAAGATAAAGAATTTTAATTATTACATGAATTATAGAAACGACAGTCAGGAAAGGCGAATAAAACAATAAATTTAGAAGCAAATATTGTGTGTCTTCAAAACAGATTGATCTCAAATGTGTGCCAAGTTTATAATGATGGTAATATGCCAACCCTAACTGATTATCAAATGAAAGGAAATGAGAAGGAAATATCAGAGCCTCTCTTAAGATCCAACGATATAGAAATGGAGAATCTAGCACAGTAGTCTTAAATAGGATATCTAATGAATTACAGAGATCCAATAGGAGATGTGTTACCCTAAAGAATCTCAGAGTCTCTATGTATAAAATCAAGGTTGTAATATTTCCCACGCTGCTCTTGTCTAGCAGAATTTATTAAAGCAGATCTTAGGTGTTTCTACCGGTCAAAGAAATGATTTGACAAGGATTTATAGATCTGTTCATGAAAAGTGAATTTTCTTCCTAGGAAGAAATATGTATCCTTGATCTAACAATAAATTGGGCCACCAAAAGCGAAATACACCAATTTCTATCTCTAATCTTGTAATCCACTGGACAATAAAAATAAAATGTTCCACAATTACTATAATAGAGTATATGGTTTGTAAATACACTATTGAATAGGTATGGGATGATCTACCTTGGCCATAAGTTAATTTATGCAACAATTATAGGCAAAACCAAAACTGTGGACAAAACGCCATTATTTTCATAGAATCAATAGCAAAATAAATTTTTTTTTCGTTAAGGTATGTTTAATTCTATGCTCATCCAATGCTTAGTCCTCACTCTCAAAGCACGATTGACAGTGATTAGAGGTACGTTGTAAGAGTGTGGAATTGAAGGGTATTACTCAACTTTCCTTTCTGAACTTCAAAACCAATCCTGGTCAAGGAGTCACATAGAAGGTAGGCCAGAATACCATGAAATGAAAGTGGAGTTTGAGACCAGGCAACACGCAATGCAATACTGTGATATCAGGCATATTGCAGCAATAGTTTCTGCAAGCACATCCTTGTTGAGTAGCGGATCCAGGAGTGAACTTCATCTTGTCAACACAGATAAGTTCATGCGGATAGATTCTGGCCATGGATAAAGGTTAATTCTAGAAGAATCATCTGAATACTACCCAACAGAACCCACTACTTTACTGTGTCCATAAAAGAATTTTAACTCAATTTAACAATTTATGAAAATTTAAACACAGATTCATTCAAAATCTCAAATTCATTCGAAGTGCATAGTATAACAAAAATAACAAAAAACCTAGAATGAAAATGAGACTTTTAATATTGTTGTGCTCAAAGTAGGTTAATGATCATAACAAGACTTCAATTTTCAGGTGCAAAAGTGTAGATCTATTGGTGTAGGTAGAAACACGTGCACAATCTATGTTTCCTGTTACTGTGTGACAGGAATCGCAAACAATTAACAATGCCATTTATGTTGATGATAACAGTAGTCTAACCACTAGGGATATTCTCTTTCATTTGACAACACTCAACCAGTCAATGGAAATGGCCTTTTAAAAGACATGTTCCAGTCATGAAAGGCCAAAGCAATATGTCTAAAGTCTCCAGTTGTCAATTATGGAAAAGATTATGATAACTGCCACATGAAAATACCATGATAAATATGGAACACTAAAAACACAAGCTTATTTTAGTTTGCAAGAAAGGCAATGCAGACGTTACTAACTGTACAAGTCAACTACTGTGTTTAAAATATACCTGATAATAAAAACAAAAGTCGTTAGGAGTTATGAAAGTAATAACAACATTTGTTTACCATTTTTCGATGCAATATCATAACCAAATATAGTAAATTTGTTTTCATCATTATGCATAGGAAGGTGATGTATTCCTTTCTCTGTACATCAAATAATTTAATCCAATGGAAAAAGTGTTAAATTTCAAAAAGATAAATCCTTCCTTTCCTCAGTGAATTAGAGTCTGACATCATGATTTTCTAGAGGGAGTTACACACAAGTGATAAGGAGAAAATTCAAGGAAAACTGGAGGGCTTTAAAAAAATTCAACCTAGATTTTGTTGCTTATCAGAAGAGAAAAAAAAAACAAATACCCGGTGTTTCTGAGATAGCGGTGTGGCGTGCAGTCAATTGCCACTCCAGGATTCACAATATACACACATTCAATCAGAGGAATGGTATTGATTACATCATAAAATGATCACAGAAAGAGCCAATATAATAAAGTTATAAACACTTACTAAGCTAAAATTCAAGCAAGAACCTATATCTATGTTTCAGAAAGCACAGAGGTTAACATCAAACATCTAGCTACTCAGAATTCCCATATATCAAATGAATAATGCAAGGACTATTAGCGACTGCAAAAAGTTGGTAACTTGGTATGCAGTGGCCCATGTGGTGGCTATGCATATAGTATGTGGATGAGGGAATGGAAAATACAATTGAACCAGATTGCTTATATATATAAAGAAAAGGTAAAAGAAAGCACACCTTGCAATGTGCAGTGTTACTGAAGGGCTGTTCTAGGCACATAGGATATGTTATCGTGGCAATCTGGAGGGTCTTCAAGTAAAGAAAGATATAGTTGTTTGTAAATCACAGCAACATTGAAGTAGATGAATCCAGTGCTGGGTATATCAACACGAATGACTTTGACTGGAAACCAAAGAAAAAATCCCTGGCCTACACACCTGAGAGCCCTGCAATCTTCCCATAACTGAGATTCCCTTTGATCAATGTACTTCGTTTCAGAGTACTCTTGCGTTTCTTCATCCGTCTTGGCTGTAAAGGGTTCCACATTATATTCAGTCTTTTCAGAATCTCTTGTCTCCAGTTCAGTCATGTGTTCACCTGAAGAAATATCAGCTGGTCCATGGGCATTATGGCCGTTCTTTTCTGATTCTAACTCTGTAGCCCATATAATCTTATCGTTAATAATTGAACTCGTATTTCTGCCTTGTAAACCGTGGATTTCATCTAGAGAAGCGCCCTCTGCTTTTACAGAAAATTCTTCTGAAGATTTGTTGGATTTATTCTTTTTCTTGTTGTTCTTCTTCTTTCGTTTATCTTCATCCATGATATGTTCCTCACAGCCAAATCCTTCATATTTAACCCTAGTTTTGCAAGCTGCGTTACTGCAACCTACCTACCCCCAGCTTATATGCTCCAAATTTCTTGTTACTGGATTCTTTAATTTCGCGATTCCTAGTGTGATTTACTAGTAACTCAAAAGCAAAACTAGCTTAAGCAATTTCATCCCGAAATGAACTCGATCATCGATATTTTCTGGCATAAGAGAACAGATCAGATAAACCTGATTCGAGACATGTTTTGTGCAAATCGTAATATTCCACCAGGATTTACAGAAATGTTGGTTAAAATTCAATACACCTTCGCATGCCAAAAATATTTTGAACCATGTTTTGGTAATGGTTTTTCCAGAAATCACGAGTTTCGACGTTTCCAATTTCCACCATTGCGTAGAGGAAATGAAACAAAACTCGGGTTTTCTATCATGCAATTTCGTATCGTTTTCCACCGTGTCAATTTACCGAGTAGAAGAAATACAAGCTATTTGTCATTGCCATCGAAACACTGAAGAAATCGTAGACTGTGTTCCTCGGTCAAAATCAAACTATAACAGAAGGGATGTGTGACCCGGAGATTTTGAGTTTGAAGCCATTCATATTTATCATGGGAGGAACAAACAGATCCGAACTCCTGACTGCTCCCTTTTCCTGGGCTATGAGGAATGTAAGCCACAATCCATTAATATTTTGTTATGATTTAGATAAAGGAGAAACCAGTTTGTGATCTCCCTAACCTTCGGCTTAATGTCTCCTTCCTGTATCATCTCTGCATTGTAAAATGGATCAAATTTGTAAGGACAGTTCAGCCCAATCACGAATATTCTGATTTTTTTTTTTTCGACCCATTGCATGGAAGACCTTTAATGGTTTCCATATCGTTGTATGCACTCTCTTTTTCCTTGAATTCTAAAACGAACCGAGTGATAAAGGTAAAGAGCTGGCATTCAATGGCAAGGATTCACAGGGTCCCCAGTGCTGCTGATTTGTTAATGCGGTTCAATGGCAATGTGGAAAATTTGTGAGATGCGGCCCGGGGACAAAGGCACTGACAAATCTCTGACTAAATCAAACCAGAAAAGCAGCGACATTCATATATATAGAAGTCTAAGACAATGTATTGGGTGAGATCCTTCTTTGGTTTTTTTGAAATTTGGCTATCACACAACAGACGCAGCTACACAAGGAATCCCCGATTTTCTAAATTCGGTGAAGGTACAGGGATGGCGGTTGATTTACCTCCTACCTTTGGGTGCGTAGTCTTGGCTATTGAGGCATATTCAGTGCCCAATGTCCGGATGGCCATTCAGGTCGGAAAGGCTAGGAAACGATATAATGCCCCTTACTCAAAATTGTACGCCATTGACCTATGGCAAACTAGGAACGAATGGTCCCATTTATTCCATGCTCCTTATTCATTGAAAAAGACCAGAAAGATTATTGTTTTCAATTTTTGAGGTCTATGGAGAAGCTAGAGTAAAAACGAAAGTCGTTCGGCTCACGCAATGGCTGTAAACAACCTGTAGCATCCATTTATAATAACAGTGGAGCTGAATTTGCTGAATCTGAGAGTGTCAATGGAGGCTAATAAGCGTTTATCAGGGGCTTGGCTCCTCGTGACCGTCTTGGCGATAGTTCAGCATGTGTCTGCAATGGATCACATTGTCGGTGGCAATAGGGGATGGAACACCAACATTAACTACACCGACTGGGTTAAGAGTCAAGACTTCGTCCTTCTTGACTGGATCTCATTCAGGTACCAGAAAGATCAGCACAACGTGGTTCAGGTAAATCAGTCGGGCTACGATAACTGCACAATAGACAACCCAATCAGAAACTGGAGCAGCGACAAGGATTTCTTTTTCCTCAACGTGTCCAAGCACTATTATTACATTGACGGCAGGGGCGGGTGCTACAGCAAGATCAAGATCACATTTTTTTGTAAAAGTTCTGCGCCTGGGCCGCATACTTCCGTTGATCAGAATACTACGGCGGTCAAGAGTGGGGTCTCGGATCCTCGATGTGAGCTGTGTCCCGTTGGATTCACATTTTCTACGTTGCTTATGCTCGTGGGAGCGTTCTTTGGTTTCTGATACGACTTCCGAGGTTTCGAACCTGTGCATTCTAGGGCAAAAGATGTATCGATTATAGATTTTCTCATGCATTTAAAGAAATTGTTAGGATCTTGGCGTGCTTTCATATTCTTCTGTATGGTTGAAGATCATCTTTGTATGGAGCTTCGGCCACGGTGTCTTCTGAATTAGAAGTCCTAGGGTTTAGATACTGGCTGTAATTGGATTTATTGTTTTTGTTGTGGAAATCCTTCTGAGCATTCTATGAATGTATGGCATTAATTAGTTAAAAAAAACAATACAAAATTTTACAATTAACAAGATGGCTGGATAGACAAATGTACAGCAATTAATATGCAAATTTTCTAGAGCTATGGAAAACCTCTGTAAAAAGAAAGGTGTATCAAATTTTATAATTGACAAATCTTGGAGATTGAATATTATGTGTCGCTTGGATATGATCAAATGGCCAGCTGGGAAGAAACGATTCTTTTTTTTTTTTTTTGAACTTGAGTCAATTGATTTCAGAGAAATATCCACATATAGCAAACAAAACTAGTCATGCATGCATAGGCCCATAGGCCTCAAGGGTTCAACTTGTGCTCTGATACCAAGTGTAACGACCCAGCTAAAACAGTGAAATGACCCAAATACAACGATATATATATCAAGCACATTTTTTTTTCACATCAATTACAATCGGATGAAAAACACATTGAGATTTCAATTCAATCAACACACACATCGATGATGCTCATTCCAGGAACATAACGCCACATTTATATACTTTTAATCTAAGGTAAAGTAATACCAAAATACACATGTACCGTACACCAGAGAGGCGAGACTCCGCTTGCTCTGTTGTCGCTGGTAATTCCTCTTTGTCGGTCACTTCTGCCAGTGTATGATGACACGCTTGATCCGAATCAAGACCTACCGGTTTACCTCCTAGCCTACTCCTTGGGTACTCTTCTTCCCCGCGGACCCCCGAGCTGCAATGGGGTTGTACAATGGAGGAAGAATCTAGCTGGCAGAGGGGAGAAACCTTAGCTCAAGAGTCCCCTCTCTAAAAACCCTCTACCTCACCAAACTCACTATAGCTTCGTAGTCACTGCTTTCACATCATATCATCCATCCCACAATAGGGTTCCCAAAAGTCCTTTCTCTCATGGCTTGCCCCTTCTTTTATAGGAGTCCTCATAGGTGACACTTGGCATGTCATGCATAATTATAATATTTTTCTTTTAATTTAATACTTGATTATTCACCTACCCATGTGTCATTCTCTCAGCAAGGGCCACCCAAAATTATTTACTTAATTGTTTATTTAAAACTAATATTTTCCTCACCTCACAAGATTCTTATTTCTTCTCCTAGTTGTCTCTTTATTCCCCCCTTTTATTCTTTAAATTGTATTTATACTTGGAGTCAATTAATGAGTCAAGATTTTATCCCCAATCTACTTCCTAAATTAACTCAGGTTATCTCTTAGAGGGATATTCTTATGTTGGTTGATGCCACATGGAGCTTCTCTACATTTATCTAAATTTAATTTATTTTTCTTAATTTAATTCACCTTCCTTTTTTCTTAATTAAGTTTAATTGGTTTAGGATTAATCTTTATCCTTACAACATGTTTTTCTTCCCCTTTTATCTAATTAAACCACCTCATCTACCTAGCATTTTCCAACATGGGGAGGGTAGAATTTTTAAGGTACTCTATTTTTTTTCTTTCTATGATCCTCCTTATTCCAAGTTTTATTTTTGATTTAATCTCCTTGGTTTCTAATCATCATTTTCCCTTGGTGTAACTCCCTAGCTTTCATTCTTTACTTATATTTATTTATTATCATTTATTTTTAATGATTCTAAGGGTGCCAAGTTTGGTTGTGCCCTTCAAGAACTTCCCTAGAAGTTCCAAGGGTGCCACACCTAACAGTTTAATTGTGATGCCAAGGGTGCCAAGTTGGTCGTGCCCTTCAAGAATTTCCCTTGAAATTCCAAGGGTGCCACACCAACAGTTTAATTGTGATGCCAAGGGTGCCAAGTTGGTCGTGCCCTTCAATAATTTCCCCTGAAATTCCAAGGGTGCCACACCACTTGCCCTTCAAGCATCCAGTGACTACGATGGGAAAATATCGTGCAACGTCATAGACCATTATCATCTCTTATGTTTCCTGCTATAGTGAGACTAATGGTGCCGGGGATCAAGGAATCCGCCTTGATGCGCGCCCCCCAGTAAACTCCTCATGAGCGACCCAACTTTGGGACTTTCCCTCATGGCATCGTGATCTTCAAGGCGAAGGTGTTTCAACCCTTCCAGCCCA
>APFE030125394.1:7128-36149 GCA_000404065.3 Pinus taeda | reverse complement strand
CACTCCTTTCCACAGCTCATTGAAAATGAGGGTGTGTTGTACCATCCGGGACCAGTCAGGATAGTTCTCCTTGCCAGTGAGAACTATTCCTATCATAGAGATGATTGAATGCATTCATTCTGTAAAAGGTTACTTCTACTGATATAAAAAAACTTTTGCTGATATATACTTCTGATGGAAAAAAAAATTGCTCTTAAAAAAACTTCTGCTGCTCTAAAAAATGATTTTGCTATGGAGAAAAAAAAAATCATTAAAATTCTGCTACATATATCACCATATATATATCTCTGCAAAAATCAGCATATATAACACCATATTCAAAGTTCTGCTACATGTATCACTGCAAAAGAGCGCTTCACTGTAATATATTGTTGTCAAAGATATCCCATAAGTTTTGACTCAGTTAATGATCGTATGAGTCATTCGAACAAATGAAAAATAAGCTTATGATTTATCTCACTGAACACTGATATTAAAACACAAATTGACTGATATATCAGGTTTTTGATTATTTGTTTTCAAGTGGAAGATTGGACACCACCACCAGCTTGTCCAGAAGTGAATACCCTCAGCTCTTCCACCACGTCCTTAGCAAGTAAGCACAGGTCTCTTTGGCAGCTCGAATAGGTAAAAGAGAGGAACTTGGCCCCTTTTATGGCACAACTCGGCCTCTGAAATAATAGTGGCTCGGCCCTCAATATATGGCATACTTAGCTGAACTCGGCCAGCACATAAAAGATGCAAAACTCAGCCCCTTGAAGGTACAGAACTCAGCTCCTTTCAAAATTCAGCTCCAACCAACTCGACTTGGCTTGGCGCTTAACTTCGGGCTAGCCACAATACGCAACAATACCAGCAATACGCAGGTTTCATCACAGGTTCCATTGATAGTTACTGAACGGCACTGTTAGTATATCTTTAAACGTAAAACAGTTACACTATATGTATCACTGGGCTAGCCACAATTCGACAAGATTTCATACGGTAGTCCATGAATGCAAATAAAACGAAACCCCCAATTCTCTTAACCAATACAATCACTGTATTATGTGTTTTACAGTGTCAGTCATTTGATAAATGGGCGTCCTCGAATACCATGGATGACCACACGCAGGTTCCAAACGTTTTAATACAGGCAGCGAATAGACCACATGCAGGTTCCAATCATTTTAATACAGGCAGCGAATAAACCACACGCAGGTTCTGAATATTTTAATATAGGCAGCGAATAGCGTTTAAAAAATTCCTTCATAACTATAACCATACGTTACCAATTCAATGTGGATACCAGGCGGACAACGTTTAAAAAATTCCAGGCGTTTCAATGCAGGCAGCGGCAGTCTTCAGGCACACAGTCTTTAGGTACGCAGTCTTTAGGCATTTCAATGTTAGAGTAGTGCTCAGGACTGAGCAGCTCTCAGGACAGCAGGAGTTACAACTATTTCTGGGACCTGTGCTCTGATACCATGTCAGGCCAGGGTAACTCCAGAATGAGCGAGAGAAACTGATATCTTATTCATTTAGCTATACATATTTATATATACAAACATGATGGATCAGTTCATCTTCTTGATGACTGTCCAGTTCACCCATCCGTTTCGGATTAGGTGTCAACAAAGAAGAACCTGAACACATATGATGTTACTAAAGAAGAACCTGAACGTATATGATGTTAAACTGAAGAAATTAAATTTAAGCGAACTATAATGGGGTTTCAACCAAAATAAATAAATTTTAACTAGTAACGAAGAACCTCAAAGTATATGATGTTACTAAAGAAGAACCTGAATGTATATGATATTAAACCAAAGAGGAATGTTGTTGGATAAACCTGTTAAATGGAGGAGGATGTTGTTGGATAAGCCACATTCGGCCCAACCCTTGTTCCAAATTTGAGGCAATCTACTTCAATTCAGACGCACCAGTGCTTAGTATTATGACATTACGAGGGAAAAATATTGTTGATAGCATTTTCCCGGCTTTCTATTACCGCTACCTCACACTATTCTAGTGCTCATCACTTTAATTTTTTTGGATAGTGATTTACCAATTTTTTTTAAGACACTCACCATTTTTTTAGTGTTCATAATAACTTCTTTCACATCGATGGGTACTTGGCTCCCTATATAACATACCCAGAAACACCACCACCCCATCATAGATTCATAAGACTTAACTTTCACTATCCTACCACCACAAAAACCCCATCATAGATTCATAAGACTTGACTTTCATTATCCTACCACCACAAAAGTTGGTTTGCTGGTGTTATATTTTACTCTTTTTTGTCTCAACTAGATATATTTTACTCTTTTTGTTTCAACTAGATATTTTATTAATTTTGTCTGAACCCGAATTTCCTATAGGAAATGGTGTTGTTGAACTTTCCTTGGACTTAACTTCCACTATCAAACCACCAGAGAGGTTTCTTTTCTGATGCTATAATTATTATATTTTATTTATTTTTGTCTCAACTCTAATTTCCTCCATGAGAAAATGGTGTAATTGAACTTGCCCTTGTCGATTTATTATTTCCCATTCATGATTTTATTTCATAGTCTACTTGGCTACCTATATAACATACTGAGAAACACCACCACCCGATCATAAATTCATAAGACTTAATTTCCACTATCTAACCACCATAGAAGTTGGTTTTTTAGTGTCATATTTTATTCCTTTTGTCTCGACTCGAATTCTTAACAAATGGTGCAACTGAACTTGCCACCATCATAAATTCCTCGGACTTAACTTCCACTATCCAACCACCAGAGAAGTTGGTTTGATGATGCTAGATTTTATTATTTTTTATTTTTTGTCTCAACTCTAATTTCCTCACAGAAATGGTGTATTTGAACTTTTGCTTGTCCATTTATTTTTTCCAATTCATGATTTCATTTCATAGTCCATTTATTTTCAACATGGTTTATCAAGCTTCATATAAATTTTATCAATTTGAAAGCACAATTATCTCAATAATTACATGGTTTTTCAACACAAGTTCAAAACATTTTTTCACCACAAACAAGTGTTTTGGAATAAAATACTATAACTTGTTTGGACACTACATTTCACCCCTTCTTAGTTATCAGCACTATCCTTGGGGTTTCATCGAGGATATGCCCCTATGATAGCATCCTCCATCTCCTTCCATGTATCTTGGTACGGGCTAAAGTGCTTCCATAACACTTTTATCTACCTAATAGTGAGATTATGGAGCATAGTCTCCCTTTAGTCAAGAATTTGTAGCAGCTCCATTTTATACTCGCCTTCGGGTTCCACCTTAACAATATTCAAATTAATGACATCAATAGCATCATGTGAGCATGTGAATAATAATGAAGTGTTAGATGGTGGTATCACAATTTGGTTATGTTATCTCAACCATAATATCTATTATACCATGGAAAAAGAAGAACGAATATGTAATTCCTTTAATAAGCACATCTGGACTATGTAATATTATGTATAGTCATAGTGACTAATATTAAAGCTTATGTATATTTATAAATACCTAAGGTGTATAATAAAAGGTTTGCACTGACAATTTCTATGTGTAGAACATGCGAGACTCAAAACCAAATCAAATGTATATTAATTAATCTCAAAGAATTATGTACATATTGTACATATAAATACATACACGAAATAGTTGAATTAGTTATCGGGAGTTCTTGGACACCAATAACCACCCAAACTAACCCAAGGTCAATCTCAAGGATTAGCTATCTAACAATACTGCCTTAATCCGAAGGGATATACCAAATTCCAAGAAAGAGAGCGCAAAATGCAAAAATGCATCTCACCCATGAGTTGAATGTCTCTCAAGAAATAGTTTTTGAGGATGACCACAAACCAATATAGGAGAACTCAAGGTCTCAACCAGCAGAACTTTGGAACCTTCATAGCGGTTCTCAGAACAACAAAAAATGTCGTTTTAAAGTCACCACAAACTCTATAACTATCACAAAAATTCTTTGAACAATTCCAAACATGGAGGTGTTCAATCAACTTGATCAACTCAACTTTGACTCAGGGTCGCTTGACATCTCGAACTTGAACTTGTAGCAGACCATCAACTATTCCCCCCTTGTTGGATACAAGGAGAGAAGTACTCTTTATCACTATAAGGTTGGTCATCACTCTTGAATATATTCTTCAATATGCCGTGTAAACCTTCTTGGCTATTTTGGTCCAATCCCAAGAAGCAATCCATATGAAATTTACCTTCTCTCTTGTAGTAGACTTCTTTCTAGAACATTTATTTGTATGATGATTTCGCTTTTTTCAATGCTCACATGGGTGAAGATAGAAACACCGCCCTTTCATTTGTCCAACTCTATTACACTGTTGGCATCTATCAAATTTTTCTAGAACAACACCATCATGAAATCCAACACTTCAAAATTTTATCGGTTTGGCAAAATCTGGTATGTGAAAGGATACATCCAAAATATCCTTTTTGTAACCTAAACTGGTTCTGTGTTTATTGTGTCTAATCTCTTCCCATGGCCCTATGAAAGTTTTTGTAATTTCAGACTTCTCATAACAACTTTCAATTTCATTTCCTTTTAAAACACTCCATTACTCTTATTATTTTCTAACTCATCATTGATCTTAAACAAACTATTGTTCTGAACAAGAACATGTTCATAATTCTTCTTTTGCAGTTCTTCTCATTGAAACTGGGATTATAGTTCCAAAAATTCAATTTTGCTTTTCGTATTTTTCAAATAGGAGTGGATGTGAGAAAGCATGTCCTTGTTGACTTGGACACTGCTATGAACTGTGGATGACATTAAACCGCATAATAATTGCAACGAATCATTGACTTTGGTCATTTTCTCTAACAATCAACTTTGGAAAAAGGGGTATTGGCTACCACTGAATTTGCACCCAATATAAAAAAAAATTACGATGAATTAACCGGGTGTCGGGTTCAACCGAAAATGCACTGATTTAAAAAGAAGATTAAAAAATAAAGATATTATATAGCCACAACTACACAATTAAGAACTTCTATCTTTTCTCCATACAATGAATACCATGAAAACTCATGTTTGTTGTGAGTTATATCCAATATGCATGAGTTGCAAATTTATCAAATAGTGACATGCTTAGGGTCGCCAACTGATGGAACTTTAAATCATGTTCACAACCTCCAAATATTGAAATCATGTTCACAACCTCCAAAAATATCTCCCAAAATTAGCTTTAAAAAAATATCTTTCAAAATTGTCTCTATAAAAATTTGAAATTGAGAACTTCAATAGACCAAATAACTATATAAACTTCACCAACCACAATGTCATTTTCCTGTCTTGATTTTATATCCATAAACTCTACCTTCAAAAATATCTTCCAAAATTAGCTTTTAGAAAATTATCTTTCAAAATTGTCTCTATAAAGATATGAGCTTGAGACCTTCAATATACCAAATAGTTATATAATCTTCGCTAACCACAATGTCATTATCCTTTCTTGATTTTATATCCATAAAATTTGTTATTTAAAGTTCAAGAAAAAAAATCAAAACTTGATGTCATTCCCCATAAGCTCCTTTTCTCCACTTGTCACCCATCAAAATTACACCATTTAATGAAAACAAAAGAAGGAAGGAGCAAGCCTTACCACTTCTTTTATCTTGCCTGCTTTTACATAAAGTTTTTTTTTCACATAAAAATTACTTTTCATCTTGGCCCCTTTTACGTGAAGCTTTTTGGTTGAATTTAATCTTTTTAATAGTGAATTTTACATGTGAACATTATGGCGGCATCCTAAGAGTTACTCCTTACTCCTGGGTATTTTATATTCCTTTCTCAATTTAAATAAAACTTCATATATTTCTCAAAAATTAACATTAGCATAGTTAGTTACTCAGTAGTATGAGATTTGGTTACAAAAGTTTCACAGTCCCCTTCACACTCGACTGTAATCTACATCCACCCAATATATAACCTGACAATTTTTTTTTTTTAAATCGAGGACGACCAAAAAATTCACCACTCTTCAATTAAAAGTTTAATTCAAACCACCAAAAAACATATATCTTTCATTTTAAGTATCCTTCAGAAATACTTCAGCAAAAATGTTGTATTCTTAAAAAATATTTCAGTAAAAACTTCAGTTTGCAGTAAACGTAAATATTATCCTTCAGAAACTTTACTTACTATGATTAAACTCTTGTTTCTTGTCATAAATGAAAGTACTATCCTTCAAACATTTGACTATGATTAAACTCTTGTTTACTATCACAAATACAAATATTATCCTTCAAATGTCTTACTTTTATTAAACTCTTGTTTGTTGTATTAAATGCAAATACTATCCTTCAGAAACTTTACTATGAATGCAAATACTATCTTTTTGAAATTTCATTGTAAGTAAACTCCTGTTTGACCCAGTAAATGCAAATAAATCTTCCCAAAATTAAAATAACAAGTGGCCCTTGGGTGCATGGAACTTAGAGTTTTAGTAAACAATCCAACAATTACTGGTATTCGACTCAGTATTGGAAATTTTTATTGAGAACAACAAGCACCTAAAACTCCAACATGTATTCTAACTTCCAAGGATATGTTAAGAAAAAAACTTTATACCACTGAATTTCTCCAATATTCTTTCATTATGACGGAAAGTTATAAAACTTACACACAGTGAATAGTTTGGTTGTCCCACTAGGCTAACCTTATGTTGCATTCAACTGTCCTAATAGCCTTCATGATCCACATCTCCTTTATGCAATAGACTTCAAATAAATGGAGTTTAGAAAAAACTCAACCAGGGCTCTGATAACATTCAAATTAACCTCCGAAGTCTTAAATTCATTCTATTTGATAGAGAAAATTAACCATGATCTCATTCAGGAGAGCATTTCACTAGCTTTGATACCATTGTAGAACACACGAGACTGCAAACCAAATCAAATATATATCAATGAATCTCAAAGAATTATGTACATGTTGTACATATAAAAATATATATAGGAAATTATTGAGTTAGTTCCCGGGAGTTCTTGGACTCCAATAACTACTCAAATTGACCCAAGGTTAATCCTGAAGATTAGCTATCTAACACTACAATACCCGAGTTCTGAATTATGAGTCTAAACCTTTAAAATGATTTAGAAGATGTGTAATTCATATGGTTATGGGGGTTTGAAACATAAATGTATTATAATAAATGAAAGCTAGATTCAAATATGCAAGAGTCAATATAAGAGTAAATTAGGAAAGTTGGGGTGGGTTTCACAAAGAATAACATTAAACTTTAAATATGAACAAAAGCTATGAAGAAGAACCTTGGATCATCGTGCAGGATACAAATTTTAGAAAAAAAATTGGTGTTGATATGCATGTCCGATCGAGAGTGTAAGTAGAATTCCAATGGTAGCAGAGAATGGTAAGTTTCTTTCTTTCAATGGTCGAATGTATGTATCTATATATATAAAACCTCTTTTATTCTAGCGTTTGAATTGTTATCTCCTACTTGTGTATAGCTAGGGATGTAAATCCTGACGGGTATTGACAATTATTTTTTGATACAGTATATATGTTACATTAAAAAAAAAGATAGATGATTGAAATCCTTTGAACTAAGAAATATAGAATGCTATTTAGGAATAGGATAAATAAAATGGTCAAAAACATTATTGGATAGGAAAATAATTGCATTTATCTGATAAGTTGAGCTACATTGTTTTATAAAATAGTAGTTAAAGTTATAATTTAATTTAAGGAGATAATAATATCAATGCTATAAGTCAATTACTAATGGTTCAGGTGGTAAAAAATAAAGGTTAAAAATGCTGTATATATGTGTGATTTTTTTAATTTAATTTTATCGATTTTATGTTTTAAAGTGAAATGTTTAATATATTCCTTCTAAGCTCAATGCTTATTATTGTGTTTTATTTTTAATACTAAGGTTTTTAGTTTTTGTTTAATAGAGTTTCAACATAGTTTTTTTTTGTTGCTTTTAAACTAATATTGTCATTGAAAAGTGAGTGGCCCTTTTTCCATTTTTATGAAAAAGTGAAAATATTACAAAAATTACCTTAAAAATTGTTTATTTTTTTTTTAATTATGCCCTAAGGAATTTCTTTTTGAGAAAAATGCCTCTCCAATGTCACCTGTCCCTTTGTGTGGCTTTGATTTAGATGTTAGATGATAGAAATCACCTCTGCCATCAGATTAAAAACTGGTATTATTCAGTTAGAATTCTCTAACGATATTTTCTTACCATGTCTGTAACCTGGTGTTCCTCTAAATCTTGATACTAAAGGAAATGCTTTTGCAGGTTCTTCTGAGCTAGGCATTATGGGCTGCTCTGACCGTTTGAGAAATATTGCCTTCGTGGGAGCCTAGGGAAGGGATTTCTTGTAGGGGTCTTGACTCAATCTCTTCTATAGATTATGGTTTTCCACTTCCTCGTCTGCGACTTGCCTTGGAAGCATGGGAAAGTTTAGCTACCCTTGCTTTGAAAGTACTGTATGTGACACCTTTTGAACCAGATGAGGAGCCATTTCCCAATGTAGAGAGTGGGGATACCAAGCCTCGACCTCTCCCTTGGCTTACAAGAGTGGAATCATTGCTCACATATTGTCTCGACAATGTTCCTCCATGGCCTCATTCACTAATGTTGTTTGGTTCTCTGTCTCTATTGTTTCACCGGATTATTCTCTATTGATTTTTTCTTTAAATTAATAATAAATGAGGTACGTATCGATCAATGTGTCATCCTTGTTCACAAATAGGAATTCATTCAGACCTTTCTTTGGCCACTATCATGATCCTTTATACATTTGATCTTTAATTGAATGAAGTTGATATATACATAAGTTGCTAGGCAAATTATAGATACAGATCTGAATTTAATCATATTAATTTCTACTCCTCCATGGAACCCTAGGTGGAGACTCCTTACAATGTTAATTACTTTACAAAAGATTGAAATTCTCTATGGGGATCTGTAGTTTGTAGTTTATGTTTATTTTTCCTGACAAATTAATTTGATGAAGTTTTGTGTTCCCGGGTGAGTGAACAAGTCTTTCATGTGGTACCTTTTTGTAGGATGGAGTAGGCCAAGCATGGTGGCCACTTGGGCTTGAGACACTGAACTTGAAGGTAAACATAATGGATGCCATGAGAGGTGGAGGCATTGGTTCGATGAGGATGTACACACCTATTTTTTCTTCGGTTTCTTCATCAGATTTGATATAGAGGTAATTTGATGAGATTAATATTGGATTTTTCTATGAATATGAATTTGGCACTCTCAGATTGAATTTTCTTGCAAAATGTTTGAATTCTAGAGAGAGATTGACTCACCTGTTTCTATAGTAGAATAGTTGTATACTTTTTAGAGTTTTGAAAAAGAATTCAGGAATAAACGTAACTCCAATGATTATTACAAACCTACATTGTCTCATCCTTTTCTATGGTTGTTCAACAATGCAAAGGGCGTGACATCCAAACTAGGGTTCTTGCAGTGCAAACCAAGGAAGGGTTCACTCATGCACACTGCCATGGGCAGAGTGGCAGTTGCCATATGATGGCAATTGACATGGTCATTGTGAGGCTAAGTGGATCATTTCAAGAGACCATCAGTGGAGCTATCACAGTCATATAGAAAATAGGGGCAGTACATCTGCCAATGAGTCACGAGGGCACATGAGCTATATGGGAGTTGGTACATGGCCTCTACCTTGAGGTGATGGAGGCAACATCTCTCCTTCTCATAGTGACTGCACTTGAACTTGGACTTATCCTTCTCCTCCCCTCTTTGTCTCCTCACATCTCTTCCATCATGTGCTTTGGTTCTATGTCTATGTTATTTCACTAGTTTCTTCCTTATGGATTTTTTCTTTAAACCAATAATGAATCGGGTGTATGTATCGACCAGCGTTTCATTTTTCTTCATGAATTATAATTCATTCATACATTTCTTTGGCTATTGTCACGATCCTTCATAGATTTTATCTTTAATTGAATGATGTTGATATATACATGAGTTTCTAGGGAAATTATAGATACATATCTGAATTTAATCATCTTGATTTCTACTCCTCCTTTGATCACTAGGTGGAGACTTCTTACACTATCAATTACTTTGCAAAAAATTCAAATTCTCTATCGGGATCTACAGCTTGAAATTTATGTTTTTTTTTCGCCACAAATTCATTTGATGAAGTTTTGTGTTCTTGGGTGAATGAATGAGTCTTTCATGTGGTACTTTTTTGTAGGATGGAGCAGGCCAAGTAGGGTGGCCACTTTGGCTTGATACACTAAACTTGAGGGTACACCTAATGGATTCCATGAGAGGTGGATACATCGGTTCGATGAGGATGTCCACGCCTAGTTTTTCTTTAGTTTCTTCATCATATTTTGGTACAGAGGTAATTTTATTAGATCAATTTTGGATTTTTCTATGAATATGAGTTCGCATATTTAAGATTGTGTTTGCCTACAAAATGTTTGAATTTTAGAGAGAGCTTGAGTGGCATGTTTCTAGAGTAGAATAGTTTTATATTGTTTAGAGTTTTGAAAACATTTCAGGATTAAAATTATTTGCAATGATTATTAACAACCTACATTTCCCTCGGCATGGATATTTTATCATTACTTCTCATCCATTTATTATTTCCTTTAGTTGTCTATCAAGTTACGATTTGGCTCTTAGCCATCTAGATCCTTTTGTATTGGTAAGTCTAAAGGATATTTATATTTTTGTTGGCTAGGGTTTATTTGTCATTCAAAGCATGCAGAGAAGAATTAATGGAATTTTATTGTTAAGCCCCATTAGAGTCATGGTGATTTAAAGACTTTCCTAGGTCACTCGTACTACTATGACCAAAATATTTTAGTAGCACATGTAGGCCTCCCAAGGAACAATAAGAACATGGTTGTCCACTAAATTGAGGCTATGAGCTTGACCATCTCAAATTTAGAGTCAAACCTATATGTTGCAAATCATGGTAGCATGAACTTCACTAGAATTAAATATTTAACATAATCTCATTCTGATTGGTCTACTGGATGTCGTACAAATAATCTTTCTTACATTAAAAGGTTGAGTTTCCTTCGAAGTGTGAGAATTTTTATAACGCATTTCTAGTGTGTATTGGTTTTCTAAGTGTCGATTTTTTTATTATCTTATGGTGTGTGTGGTACAAGTATCTTTTGTTTGGCTTCATCATATATTAAATATCTCCTTCTTGTATGTTGTTGATACTCAAAATTTACTTGAGTCACAATATTCACAAATCATTTTCTCCCATTTTTTTTAAATGTATACCTACAATTATCACTTTTGAACTGATAATAATTTAATCTAAAAACAAGGATGTTTTACTTGTCCTTTTACATCCCCACTAGCAAGGCTACAAAGAGAACATGGCGGTACTCATACTAGACTGAAATTGATGATATTATCCTTTCATTTTTACTGGTATCTTCTCATGTTTTGAAATGTTCTATTGTTATTTCATGTCCATAATTTAGGCACTCCAATTCTAGAACCCATTTTTCCATCCATTTGGAAACATCTTTGGTTTGATTTTTGGTTGTAGTGTCTGATGATTCTGAGCACTTCTAGCTGCTAAAATTGGTTTATATCCTAGTTTATTAAATGCTTTTTCTTTTTTCCATATATGCATAATAGAGCAAGGGATTATTTCTTTAAATTTTATATTGTGAACTCAATCTGCTCAATCTCCAAGACCATTAAACTGGAAATATTAGATAAATGACATTGAAAGTTATCTGACCATGACACTGTGTGGGATGTGGCCTTTTTTAGGGTCAAAATTTATTACATGGACCCTTTTTCCAATATAGGTTAAATGCATATACTTTGTGGTGTCCAATATTTAATTCATTAATTTTATGCTTAAAATCCAAGTATGTGCAAGTCCACACATTATATGTATTGTTCTAACAAATTTGTTATTTTTGGTGTGGGTTGATGGCAATATTCTTTATCATTATTCCCTGATAAAAGAAAAACACCTAGAAATCCCACTAGTATCCGGTCCAATCATAGAACACTTCATGCCCACAACGGTGTTCATTGATAAGGAAAAACTAAAGTATCACGGATGGGCATTATTGCAAGAACACCAAGAAGTTCAGGAAGGGTGACAACATGGAAGTCCTTCACATGTTGTTTTCTGTTAACTTCAATTTAGAATAATGGTCCCATGCCACTTGTAGACATATTGAAGGTAGAGAAAAGAGATGAAGCTTCTACTCATCTTGCCTCCAGAAATGAAAAACTAGACACTAATGCAACCTATGGAATATCTAATGGGATATTGCCTCATGATACAAATTCTCTTTTGTATGGTAGAATGGATTAGTCTTCAACTGCGGACTCTAAAGGATTGGTTTCTCTGGATTTGGCAATGATTGAGAAAACTTCATCTAGATTGGCCAACACAACACACCACAACAATGAAGCTTGTGAATGCTCTGTGGCTTAGGCAGTTTGTTTGAGACAAACCAAAGCAATGGAAGTCCCATGGGAAAATAAATTGATCATTTGTGACCTTAAAGCCATAGACTCAAAGAGCTTTATTCTAATTTGTTTTCCTATTTTAGTTTGTAATTTCTTACTTCTAATGATGGTGCTTCATTTCATGCACTTATGTTCGAATTTGATTCTCACTTGTAAAAAACAATTTCTCATTTGAATAAGATATTGGTTTGGTTTATAATTTTAATTATTTTCATCTAAGAATCACTCTTCACATAGGATAGAAAATATGAATTTGTAATGGCCTCTAATTACAACAGGCGGGTTGATTGAGCCTTGTGTACTTATGTGATCCTAGGACACATCTGATGCATTTACTTACAAGAGGTTTTTTACAGTTATGCATGGTATGTAGGATGTTAAGTGTCACTGCTCTATTGAATAGATTTTTTTATTGGGACAATTATGTTATTGAAGGTAGGCTTACTTTTGATCTTTGTACTTCTAGAACATGTACACCGAAAAATACCCTTTCTGATTTGACCTTCATTTAAGAAATAATGTAGGTCCTTTGGGATAAAAATGAATATATTAGTTTGTCATCTATTTAGGTTTTGTTGAATGTTTTTGTGAGAAGAATTATGATAATTTGTTTGGAAGTTTTTGGAAATTTAATGTCTTCGAAGCTAAATTTCTCTGTGAAATTAATACAACAAAATGGTAAGTTGTATCATTTGGATGTTGAAACCTTAAGGACATACATCCTTCTCTTCTTCTTGAGACTTAAATGTTTTGTAAAAATGTTATATGAGCCAAAGTTGTCAAGTACATAACATTCACAAAATATACCTCTTAATTAGTGTTGTCAGTGTGGTCCAATGATCCACGGACTAACATCTGGGTTTGCAAACAGGGATTGTGGAGGGGCTAGGAAAGTGGAAACATAATTTGGGAAGAGTAATTATTAAAGATATAACAAAATGAAGAAAGCAGATTAGATATTATGAAAAAGAAATAAAGGAGTTCCGTCACTATCATTGTAGTTATTGTTTTCCTTTTATCAATAACCAAGAAACTTGTAATACCAACGTATTGCGATTTTATTATGTAAAATAATATGTGAAACAATTTGGATGAATGAAATACTATAGTAATAATGGTCTAATTTTTAGGTTATAGCCATGTGAGATACCAAATTGGTGTATGAGACTCTTTTGTTTATTGAATAAGTGGACTGTGTCTTCACAGTGATTTGACTACTAAAGTCTATGAAAATGTACATAATCTACCACACTCTAGATTTGAACCTATGACCTTTCAAGAAGAAACGTGTATTCTTAACCATTAAGTCCACTAAATTTGTAAAATGGCAACTAAAGTGCCAACCTATTAAATTAGAGTTGAACCTGCATATAATCTCACTCAATTATATGAATACAAACCAAAACTTGAGCCATAAAATTTTGGGTAGGTTGGGTGGGGACTGTGAAAGAGAAACTATAACATGATCAACATGGAGCAATATATATTTTTTTTATCAACATGAAAAAAACATGCTTGGAGAGAGTTTGATCCAAATAGTGTAAACCCCTCACTTATGTCGCTATGGTGCAAAATCAAATCCAAATAGATTCTAAGAAACCATTTCATGCTAAAGGTAGGACACTATGTCAAATGCATAGAAATGTACTAATAGAGTTCTCTTTATATGGTCCTAATGTTATGGAATACAATAGAAAAATAAAAACTAATCCGTCTTAGGGGAACCAAAGAAAAACAATCAAGATTGAAGGAAAAAATGTATCGGGATGGCCATAAAACATGCAAAAATAGGACAAAACAGAACAAGCCAGTATCAATAACTGCAAGATCCAGGTCAATTGAGCAAACAAACAAAATGTTCAGGAAAATCAGAAAAGAAGTAGAGTCAAATGTGGAGGCAAGAGATAGAAATAAAATAGAGACTTGGACTAAGTTTGAGAAAAACGTGTTGCAACCATAATAAAAAAAACGTTTGTTTGTTTGTAGGGGCCATTTGTTTTCGCACGAGATCTCAAACTAGGGATAGAATCAATTGTCTTAATGCCTGTAATATTCCATAAAATCAAAACTATCTTTATTTCACAGTTACCGTTAAGAAGGCTATAGGTTGGAGATCTTTATTTCACAGTTACTGTTAACAAGGCTATAGGTTGGAGATTTTGTGTGTTACACCTCATATTCTATGGATTTTCACACTAATTTTTATCACATTGATGGAGATTTTTAGCTCGTTTCTTGGAGCATTCGAACAACTTGGGGGGATACATCTTCATAGAGCCCTTTCTCTTCATGGCATTGGATCATTTGATGGATGTTCCTTTTCTCATCAAGTCTTGCTTCTCCTTCCTCCTACTTTGACATAGACCTTTTTGAAATTAATCAGTTACTTCTTTGGGGAATGGGTTATAGAGAAGAGAAACAATACATGCTTGCCATCTCTATTACCAATGTTTTTACATCAACGTCAACTTGCAAGAAACCATTCTTGCATTTAGTGTTATTCACGCTGATAGTCTCACAAGATTATGGTTTTGTGGGAGAACATTTGTATTTTCCATTCAGAGGAATAGAGATGAGTTTGGGTGCATTGACTACATTGATGTTGAAGCTTGTGTAGCTAATTCCATCTATGAAGGTGAAGACAATTTGTCCTATATTGAACTTGTAAGTCCTGCCAGGGTAACATGTGGTAGAATCTTCCCTAATGGTCATGTTAGTCATGTTAACATTGACAACAAACTCCTCCAGATAGCAAGTCACAGATAGTCTACCACCTATAGTAGCATAAGCCTCTTGGACTACAAATTGCAATTACCCATGTCCACCAAATATTCTATGTATTTTGTACTGTGATAAGATGACACTGACTTAGACAGTATTTGGGGCATATTTATTTAAGATTATGTGTTGGGCTAATTTATTATTGCAAATTAACACATGTATTTCATTATCAATCCATGTTTGTAAAACTTGGAGGCATGTTCGCAATGTATGGTTATCAGATGTAGTCAAGGTTAGAAGATAAAATATGAAGAATTGAGGAAGTGAATATTAGAAATATAAATCTAATTAAATAATTTCTAATTCACTTCTGCAATATATGTGAGATGAAGTGGCTCTTAAATTAAGATATCCATTTGTGACTTTATTCTACAATATTAGTTGATCAATAGAAATCAAAACCATTAATTGACAACAACTTAAGATGCATAATTAAACAATGAAGGAGGCTCCTAAATTAAGAGATCTTTGATATTCCACATCACAAATTCATTCATCATTATGCTATTGTTAGAAAACTAAAATTACGTAAAACTGGTTGAAGAGAAGAAAGATGAACTCTAGTTTTTATTCATTAATTGAATAAAAAGAGGGTTCAAATAGAACGTTGTGTTGTCCTTTCATATAAAAATGATAAATAGACTAATATTCATTAGCAAACATAAACCATCACACATCAATTTAAGTAAGCAAATATGAAGCAACTAGTTTAACAATGAAGTGGTACTTTGCTTGCAGTGGAGGCCCTCCACCCTTTCCTTACACACTTGAAGAGGTTATCAACTACTACAACTTCAGTCAATCACACACACATTGAAAAACAAAATGGAAGTAGAACAAGATCTTCAAATTAACTTTAAATATTCAAATGTCTCCACATAAATTATACAAATTCTACACGCATAAGCCTTCAAAGTTTTTGCTTAAATAGAAGATCATGAAACAAACTGATCTAAAGTATCTCTAACAACTCTATCTATCCATATCCACCTATTCATGTTGAATTCATCCAACCTATCACTAAAAATATGGAGAATCCCATGAAATCATAAAATTGCCGTATTCTCTAGCGATTTTCTTAGTGACTAGTCATGCTTGACCAGCTTTGACCGAGCTTGATTTAGCCTGTTTTGACCTAACCAATTGGGGTTAGCTCATTCTTAGTTCTCCATATTTCCATAAATGTATCTATCTCATGCCCAGGTGTCCTGCAAATATGGCATCCATATAGTTATTACAGGAATCTCTGATTATGTCAAAAAATTGCACTTAAAATTCATAAAAATTTCTAGAAATTGCAAAATTAAAATTAAATACATGAATATGTATAAAATACATCAAAATGAGGTGGATGTGATGGAAAATGGATCGAAAATATAAGAATTAATTATGTTTTCTTAAGCAAAACTAGACCATAAATGAGGGCCAACACTGTGTGTAGAAGATTTCAAGAGAAGATATGCATGCCATATTTTATTTTTGCAATGTAAAGCTATTAATATTTTTCAAATACAATGAGCTCGCAATATTTTTGGAGTTGGCATTTGCCTTGTGGTTTAGAGACCAGTGTTAGTCGAAATTCATTGGACAAATTTCTCAAGCATGTTATTTATGAGATCTATAAGTTCCTACAATGGGAGGTTCATTTTCCATTGAAGCATCTATTTACAGTTGCATTGCTATTAGTAGCATTGCTATTAGTACAAATCTCCTATGGGTAACAAATGCACTTGGTTTTGAATGTTATCCATATTAACAGAATTGTGGAATTATTCCCAATACACAAATTGGAGATTGATCTAAACTCTAGTTTTATGGAAGCAGCCGAAATCATCTCAGATTCATTTTTCCCATAAATTCAGAAAGGACACTTATTTTTGGTCAATCTGGCTCACTAGCATTTCCTTTGAAAAGTTATGGAAGAGTTATTGTACAATATTAAACGTGAAGAAACCCAACTGTAGATGGTGATTACCCATGTTTTGATTTAATGGGCATGATGTCATTTCTGAATCACCATGTTCTTGTTTCTTCTTATCATGTTGTAGCTTGTAGTTGGGTGGGAATCATTGTTAATTTCAGCTAATGGAGGTGTTCGAGAACTTTGTTGAAGGTTGTTATCTTGAGTAGCTTGTTTGTCAATGACAAGGCTATAGGCGGGAGATTATGTGTTTTACACCTCATATTGTATGGATTTTCACACTGATTTTTATCACACTGATGCAAATTTTTCGCTAGTTTCTTGGAGCATTGGAACAACTTGAGGGGATACATTTTCATAGAGCCCTTTCTGTTCATGGTAATGGATAATTTGATGGATGTTCTTGGTTTCATTGATTTTGGCTTCTTGTGCCACTCGCTTGGATATAGACCTTTTTGAATCAGTGGTTTCTTTATATGTTGTGGACCTTATGACATTTCTTAACAACATTTGATGCAATTGCTAATTATAGATTCTTATAATATGCTAAAAATGTTTTTTCATTAAGCAACATATAATTTTCATGAATGAGTCATTTCTTCTATTACTTTTAAAGAATAACCATAGCTATCAAATTCAAGGAAGAAATTATTTCCCTTATTTTATTGAGTAAACTTTATATGAATAGATTTTATATATAAAAGATATTCTAAAATAAAAACACAGATGTAACTCATATTATGAATCTACTTTATACATAAATACAAGCATGACTCATATTGTCCTCTAAATGTTATAAAATCTAAACTTGTTTTCACAATCAACACTAAATCACTAAAATAATTACGTATAAAAAATATTCTAAAATAAGAACACAGATGTGACTCATATTATGAATCGATTTTATATATAAAATATATTTAAAATACAAACATAGATGTGACTCATATGGTACTCTAGATGCTATAAAATTTAAACTTGTTTTCACAATCACCACTAAATCACGAAAATATTTTTTTGAAATTATAAATTCCATGGTTTAATTTGTATTTCTAATGTATAAATTGGCTAAATTTTCTAAAAATTCCTATTACAAATAATATAATATGTCACGTTGATATCTATTATTTTAGAAATTCTATTAAAATTTTGACATGATATTTAATAAGGGTGTTCAAAAAAAGGGCAAACAGAAAGGAAATCAGAGCATATTGAGCATATTGAAAATAGTCACTTTAGATACTCCTATAAGATAAATTACGATTTTTTTAACTACATGAAAAAAGATTCTTTGAGATATAATTTCTTAAAATTTGAGAATGTGAATCCAAAAAGCTTGGATGATCATTTTCCTTTTTGTAATTCGTTAGTTTTCTCTTAAGATACTCTAAAGATGGGAAAATAGATGATTTTTTTATATAATATAATTTTAAAATGACGTATAATGAGTAATTTTTAAAATAGTCTTGTTAGCAATAATTCTAGTAGCTGAAGAACTAGTGATTTCCAGATTTTTTGGTTTCCTAAATTATATTTTAATTTTGAAAATATTCTTTAGAAAATTGAGTTTTATGGTTTTGAAGAATTATTTTAAAGAGAAATCTTGTAAAAATGATAACATGAGAAATTTGGAAATTGTGTACAACTAGGGAATTCTTAGGCTCACGATTCCCTCCAAACCATAAGACTGAATTTGGTAGGTTATTTCTACAATGAGGAAATTGGTAAAGCATATGCATCTTTATTTTGAGAAAGGTGGTTGAAAAATTTGTCATTTCATGTAATATGCATTGGGAATTTGTTTAGCACGGACTAATATCATAGTTTGTTGTTACCTAACCATCACCCAGAGCTATAGAAGTTTCAATTTAAAAAGTAATATTAGTATTTGGTAAATTGACACACTACTTTTATGGTCCAGAGTTTGTGCATTTTTGTTTAAAAGTAAATAAAATTGACATGTAGTATTTTGGAGTAGAAAGTATTTTTTTTAGTGCCAAAGGAATGTGCTTGATGCATAAAATTCCCAATTTCAATCTAAAACAAGGAATTCCTAAAAACGTTCGAGTTAGGGTCTAATTAAGTCATATAACTCTATGTTGCTAGAATAAAGGAATTATGATATGTATAGGGAATTCTCCATGGTAATATATAAAAAAGTATAAACAAAAATATGATATGTTTGCATACGTTAGAATGTGTATAAGCTGATATTGAAAAGAGACTCCTTGATGTAGTACCATTTACAAGTCAAAACCAATTTTGACCTTCATGGAACAAAACCCATTTATGAAAGGATGTTGGTTTCTTTAATTTTTTTTATGTTGTAATAGTTTCCTAGTTTTAAATATACAACGAATATATAATGTTAGAGATGATAGGATGAGTTTCATTTAGTTTCTATGAGAAGGAATAGATCTAGACAAAATAAGAAAATATTAGAAAATATAGAAAAATAGATTGAGGTTATTGATTTAAATAAGAGTTATATGTAAAGAAATTTTCCATATAATTGAGTAATAGGAAGATTTGAGAGTGAGAGTATGTGTAGAGAAAAATTGCAAATAGATTGTGCATTCATAATCTTCTATTTAAAAGTTTCAATATGTATTAAAGTCTATGTATTTATCTTTGTGTATTGCAAGTATAAATTTTTATTATATCATATTGTATTTCTCTTATATGTTGCAAAAGGAATTGACTCTTATAGGTAAAGTTAGTTCTTATGTTCAATTTCAGAGTTCATAGCCAATGGCTTAAATCTGAGGTATGCAAAATGCCATCCAACTATTATTGTAGACCTAAGGTGTCTAGACCAAACTAGAATCCATTTATTATAATAAAAAATTAGAGCTTCTTCGATGATGCAAATGGGAAAGTGTATATCACAAATTTTCATCAATTTAGACTACGAGATATCCTACTTCAACCTAATCAGAAATTATAACAAGGAGTCATATCTTACATAGCTAAACTAATGGGGGACATGTAGACCAAATAGATATATGAATTAAAGGATGTATCCAAATTGAAATATGTACGGATTGAAAGGGATATGTAGATCATATGGATCATTAAATCTTCAAGTTATGAGCAAAATTAAGTCTATCTTGATATTTATGTTCCAGAGTATTCAAGGAATTGTGTTTCTTCCATTAAACGAATTTTGGGTTTGACATTGAACAAAGAATAATTAGTGCCAAACTCTATGTTAAAACATCTTCCACGTAAAGTTCTGATTCTAGTGTGAGAGGTTCAGATCTCTACGGAGAACCTCGAAGAGCATTGATAAACAATTAAGTGAAAATTAATTTAAAGGAGAATGAGTGGCATAAAGTTAGTATTAAAGAAAAATATCTTCTCTAAAATATGGAAGAAGACATATAGGAGAAACTCAAGGAGTATGTCAAGAAAGGCATATAATGATTGCAACCTGAAAAGAACAATTAATTTTCATTTAGATGACATTGGAAGAATCGACTAGTGAGAAAATATGAGTTGACATGGGAGATGTCAGTGAGGAAGAAGAAAAATATTCTAGTGAAAGACAAGGTAAATAATCAATAGAGGAAAATATCTTGAAGATGACAGCTAACATGACCAATAAACCAAAGATGGAGGTGATTTTATATGAAGATAAATTAAATGTTGATGAATATATGGATTAACTCAATTCCATGGAAAATATTTTGATTGTGAAGATGTTGATGTAGAGAAATGAGTGAAGAATGTGGTGAAAATATTGAAATGTCATGAAACCCTATTGTGGCATGACATATAGGTAGATAGAAAGAGGAAAGGGAATCCCAAGATCAAGAATTTGGACATAATGGTCGATAATTCAAAGGTAAATTCATGCCTAAATATTAACATTTAAATCATTTCAAATAATTGCAGAAGCTTAGAAAAAAATCTACGTTGGCGAGGGAATACACCAAGGGATTTTATAAATTAAACTTTAGAAGTAGTCATTGAAGAGGATGTTGAAAAGGCTACTACACAAATTAATGGTTTTAGGTATGAAATTAAGAATTATATTATTATCTTATACACGAGAAAAATTGGAGATACATATCAAGCTACTTTGAAAGTATAAAGGGACATATCCAGAAAATAGAATCATAAACATAGAGGAACAAGTCATGCAAGAGGAAAGAAACAACAAAGTGTAAGAGTAAGACTTCAGTCCTCAAGAGAGGAATGTGGAATTAGAAAACACTTCCATGTGTGTTACATTTGTATTACAGGTTGTGATTTTGACTTGTAATTTTGAGTTGCTAGTTTATTATTAACAAGTTGTATTAGCTATTATTAGCATTTAAGGAGTCATATATGTGTCATATATCCACCGTCTTTGGATCTAAACTTCTAGAAGTTTGTTTGGTATGTGAACAATGCTTACTCTCTCATTTCATTTTTCTAACTTGTTATCAGAGCATATTCTGGCTTAATTTCCTTATAGGAAGGCTAGGAAGGTGTGAAAGCCATGATAGTTGAACCTCCGTAAATAAGTAAGTTAGGGTGGGAGAATGGATTGTTCTTATTCTTTTATGAGAGTAGAATATACATAGTATTTTTGGTGTTTGTGAGAGTTACGTGTCTTTGTAAATATTTTTACATGTGTGTTTTGTAAGAGGAGAAAAAACTCCCATTTGACAAGAATCAAGCACATACAAATGCTAGTGGTAGAGCCAACTTTCATTGTTAGAAATTAAATAACAAATAAATGGAACATATGAAATATTGGGGAAAATAAAACATACAAAAGAATAAATAAGAGAGACACAAAGATATGATGTTCACCCAATTTGGGCTACATCCACAGTGAAACAACCAGTTCTTTGTTTCATATTGTCTAACAAAATGAAGGGATACAACCTACAACAAATTCATTGTAACTTCATATTTGCTCACCCAAAGTCTCCTCTATTATTCTCACATAGAATAATACATAGTCATAATATAATTCCCCCATATAAACCAAATATTTCCTTCTAGGGAAAAAATTCCTAAATTAACATAATTTCTACTGTCATATATTCTTCCTAATTAATGGCCTCAATTGACTGTGAAATTACAATAATTTACAAGTTAATATTTCCCCCCACCCCCCTCGGAGATCTCCCCAACATAAATAGTGGGGGGCAGGGGGGGGGTGGGTGGGGTGGGGGGGGGGGGAGAAACTGTCAGTTTCTGGGATACAACCACGTCTGAAACAAAAAAATCTAAAAAATTAGGAAATAATCAAGCTCCACACCCAATAATCTCCCACATGGAGACTGATTATATCAACTCCATCATTGCTTGACTTGTTGGACAATCCTTCCACTTGGACCTAGTTGTCTCTCATCTTCACCATCATACTTGAATACCAATATAAACTAAGTAGAAGCTAAACTTCTCTGTGGTTGCAAAATTTGTTAATATATCTATGTGACTTTATCAAGTGTGTATCTTTTCTAGCTTCAATTATTCATCTTCAAAATCTGAACGTATGAAATCGTACCTGAGCTATATATGTTTAGTATTGGAATGAAACATTGAGTTCTTTGCAAAATGAATGGCACTTTGGTTATCATCGTGTAATATCCCAATCTCTCGCTTATTGCCCAATTCATCCATAAAGATTTGTAAATTTATCATTTCTTTACTAGCCTCTATTGAAAAAAGATACTCTACTGCCATTGTTGACTGTACAACAATGTTTTGAATTTTTGAAACCCAATTGTCAGATGCTCCACCTACAATAAATACATACATTTTGTTTCCCCCGATGTTATATCTATCACATATCATACATGCATCAACATATACCTATAGAACAATGTTTGATCCTCCAAAACAAAATTTGTTATTAGTGGATCTCTCAAATACTTGAGAATTCACTTCATTTCCATCCAATGTTATTTTCATGGATTTTTCATATACCTACTCACAACTCCCATGTCATGTGTAATATCAATACTTGTGCACACCATTAGATACATTAATCTTATGACTGTTGATGCATATAAATTTAGAAATATAATCCATCTCTTCCTGTGTGTTGGGACACATATATGTACTTAGCTTGAAATGGATAGAGAAAGGTGTACCGAGTGATTTTTCATTCTGCATATTAAATATTTCCAACACCTTTTCTATGTACTCACTCTATGACAATGTTAATTTGTGATTTTTCCCATATCTAGTTATACACATACAATTTATTTGATTTGTAACTCCTAAATCCTTAATTGCAAATGAATTAGCTAATTTTCCTTTGAGCACATTTATCTTTTGCATGTTAGACACTACAACAAGAATTTCATGTACATATAATAGTAATATAATATAGCTTCCATCATTTTGTTTCTTAAGATAAACAAAGTTGTCAGAGTGACATATAGTTAACCTTGTTCACAAATAAACCTATCAAAATTTAGATACCACTACTTTGGAACTTGTTTTAAGCCATACATGCTCTTCTTCAACTTGGACACCAATTTCTCCTTCCCTATGACCTCATGCCTGTTGGCTATTGCATATAGATATTTTCCTCCAAGTTCCCATGGAGAAAGGTTTTCCTTACATCTAACTCCTCATGATGAAAATCCTAGGGTACCACTAGACTTAAATAGTTCAGATTGAAGTCATTTTAACAGTAGGAAAAAAATATTTCATGAAAGTCTATAACTTTCTTTTGTTCAAACACCTTCACCACAAATCTAGCCATATACCTATTTTTTCTTGCATCTTCTTCCATCAACCTATAAACCCATTTATTTTGTAATGCTATATTGCATGTAGGCAGCCCTATTAAGTCCCAAGTCTAGTTATGTACCAAAGAGTCCATCTCTTCTTTCACGGCTTGCTCCTACTTCTTCTTGGTTTCTACCTACATTTCTCTTCATATCCTTTTGGTTCACTATAATTAAACAACAATATAGAATATAATGAAGGATAATATTATTCAAGAGGTCTACTTGACCTGGTAGATCTCCCAACAACACTAGGAGGAGTTTTAGTTGCATGTTACTATTGTTGTCATTATTGTTCTAATTGTTGTCAGTACAAGACCCTTTCATTGAATACCACATCTCTACTCGTGATAATTTTATGGCTTTCATAATCATATAAGTGATAACCAAAATCATAACACCATGTCAAATGAAGGTACAAGTATTTGGTTTTACCTCAAGCTTTGTTCTGTTTTCTTTCTTACTTTGCAAAAATGCCTCATAACCAAAAGTCTTTAGAAATGAGTAGTATTCCTTCTTACCTATGCATGCATCCTCAGAGTTACCATCATTCAAAAGGCCCTATTTTTATTAGATCAACAAAAGTATCTACACCATCTACCCAAAATTGTAAACTTAATCTTGCATGCAATCTAATGAAATTTGCACACTCGATGATTGACCTATTCATCCTTTTTGACATACCATTTTCTTGTGGTGTTCTTGGATCTATCTTCTCTCTACAAATTACATGCTTTGAATAGTAAATATCAAACTCCTTGGTGCAGTATTCACCTCCATTATCTTATACGGGACATTTCAACTTATTTTTTGTCTCATTCTCAACCAAAGCTTTCCATTTCTCGAAATTATCGAAGACATTAGATTAATTTCAAATACAATAAACCAAAGTTTTCCTATTTTCATAATTAATAAAAGTAACATAATAGGGAGAGCCACCGACAGCTGATACCTGAGAATTTCCCCATAGATATGTATGCATAAGCTCTAGATTTTCACTTTTCTTTTCCTTCCTACCTCTTAGAAATTTGTCTCTCTTTTGTTTTCTATAAGCACAATTCTCAAAAAAATCGAAATCAACATGCTTTAAACCTGGAAACAAATTTCTTGAGTGAATAATGTGCCCAAGCTTATGATTCCACAGTGCCATAGTTTCTTCTCTATAGGTTAAATCATTAGAAAAAATACAAATACCATTTCATAAATACAATGTAATAACCTTTTATCATTTTGCTATTAACATGGCTCTTATAGTGACCCTCCAGTTTTTTCCTGTAAATGTAGTTACATAGCCTTGACCCCCCAACTTCCCTATTTAAATTATATTTTTCTTTGTAAATGGAGAATTCCTTACCTACTTTATAAAATCTTGACTTATTCCAATTATTTTACAGGTTTTGTCATCACCCACACAAACCGATCCAAAATCTTGTTGAACATAGTGATGAAAACGTTTCCCATCAGGCGTGGCATCGAATTAAACCCCTAAATTTACCATCCAAGAATCAAAAATATTTTCTAATGAAAGAATTAGAGCATCTTCCAACAAATCACTTGCTACATTCACTTCTTGATTTTTCTCTAGATGTCCATCACTTTCTTTTCCCTGTTTAGACTTACAATCTTTCTTCAGGTTTCCTCTCTTCCTGCATTTCTCACACATTATCACTAATTCGTAATTATATCTACCTTTATTTGACTTACTATAATATCTCAGGCTATATCCTCTCTCTAGTTTCCTTCCCTTAGTCTCTACCATAAAATAATTACATGTTGTCTCACCTAATATTTTCCATCACATTTCCTTGGCTATAGATAACACCAACAACATAATGAAACATTGAATTACTAGAGCCCTAACTTCATCGTCAAAATTTACCCCTACAGAACATTAGAGACTCGTAACCATTCTAAATTCATTTAAATTATTTGCAATAGATCCACCTTCTGACATCTTCATATTAAATAAGTGCTTCATAACAAATACGTTGTTTGAATATGAGGGTTTTTCATATAGGTTGGCCAATTCCTTCATTAGACCCTTTGTTTTCATTTCTTTTAAAGTGTTGAATGCCACCGAATTTGCGCGGCACAATCATATTGTTCCTAGTGCATTTCTGTCATGAATCCCCATTCTTCCCCCATCATACTTGTCAGCTTCTTTGGTTTTTCACTCAATGGTAGGTAAAGATATTTCTGATACAAATAATAATCCATTTGCATCTTCCATAGCTATTATTTTTTATCATTGAATTTCTCAATCCTAAACCTACCATCTTTCACCATTTCTCCTACTCGAACTAGGAACCCTTCTTTCCTATAATTTTATTAGCCAAATAGACCTTTGACTCTTATACCAATTATTAAAAATAAAATAACAGAGCAATGGAACACATAAAATATTGTGGAAAAACAAACAAAAAAATAACAAATAACAAAGACACAAATATAAGTGGTTTACCCAATTTGGGCTACATCCATGGAGAAACATCCAATCCTTCCTTTTACATTATCGAGAGAAATGAAAGGATATAACCTACAACAAATTCACAATAACTTTCTCGTAACTCTCACAAAGTCTCCTCTCTTATTCTCATATAGAATAAGGCATACCCCTAATACAATTCCATCATATAAACTGAGGGTTTCCTTCTAGGGAAAAATCACTAAGTAAACCTAACTTCCATCGTTAGATATTTGACCTAATGAAACCCAAATTGACTATGAAATTACAATATTTTATAAGGAAAAATTTTGTGTCCACCGCTCACTTGACCACACCGACGATAATAGTTAGGGGGAAAGCCCCCGCACACCCCCGATTAGGGGCTGTGAAGCAAACACGACTAAAACAAAAACCTCTAAAAAATCATGAAGAAATCACTCCACACCCAACATTCATCTTCTATCCAAAACCCATATGGAACTAATTTTATTATGAGTGTTTGTCCTGGGATGCCCCAAAATCTAGAAATCAAGATAAATTTCAATACTGCCAATGATGTGTTAGTTTTTGATGATGGGTGTTGAATGATATTAATACCTCCTTTATACGAATCTTGCTACGAGATGTTGAATCATATGTATGGATCATTTGGATTTTCTTGCTCGGTGAAATGGGCATTGTGACTAGCATAGGTAGAGATACACCTACAAGGTGATTCCGCTTATGTGGAAGATTTCGAATGGGAATAATTCATTGTATATATTGAATGGTAATTAGAGTACTACTGTGGTCTAATGTGGAGCTCATATCTAGGAATGTGGAAATCTATTTGAGGAGTTTGCTGAAAGCTGGTGGAGCTAAATAATGTATGGCAGAACATGTCCAAGGCTTAGATGAGAAATGTAGGGGCCCAGATGAGTGACTCCCTCATTATAGGGAATATATTTGATGCCACTAGAGGATATGAGGAACTCCACCTTCAAGTTGTCTTTAAAGAATACTTCAATTGTAATCTTAGGTTGATACCATAACATTAAGCCATATTTTGGAATTTTATTGGAAATTTTGTAATATGATGATATAATTAATCGTTGTTTAGGTAAATGAAGTAATTTAATTTTTTAAATGAATAACCATCCAATGAAAAAATTAATACATTTCAAGTTAGTTGTTTTTGATGTTTATTGGTACCAAGAGAACATATCATTAATTTTGTTATGTATATACTTTGTTTTATGTTGGTGGTATGGTTGCTCTTTGGTGCTTGAAGATAAATAGTTATAAGTTATATTTATGTGTATGTAAAAAAGAGTTCAGGTTGTATGATTGACTTTAGAATACACAGTACCCAGATCACTTACCTATTATACTGTCAAAATTGTAGTAAGTCCATAGAGTAATCTAGTATCTATGATAGTTTTTGGGGTAGATAAGAAGCATTAGTCCTACAAGTATGTCAATGATTGTTAGAAGTATTTATATTTTAAATAGAGATCCAATGGTAGCTCAAATTTGATGGTGATCAAAGAGCGTAGTCTATGAGATTCGGGAGAGAATGAAAATGCTAATAAAAACCAGTCCGATGAAGGTAAGTATTGTAATTTCTGTTTTTAATATTTCAACACTAAGAATTAATGGAGGGACTTGAAATTAATTCTTCCATGTGTGTTACATATGTATTATAGGTTGTGATTATGAGTTGTAATTGTGATTTTCTAGGTTATTATTAGAATTAGGTTTTACAAGTTACATTAGCTATTATTAGCATTATCTTAGTCATGTATGTGTCATATATCCACCTTCTTTGGATATTATATTATAGAAGTAAGTGATATAATCCTATATATGTAATTTATTATGTGATCAATAAACATAATGTGATTTTGTTTGGTGTGTTAAAAATGCTTACTCTCTCATTTTATTTCTCTAAGTGGTGGAAGTTCAAGTAGCTGGCCAACAAGAGGAGTTGAATCCAAAGCAAGGATATATTTCTCAAGAGGTATAGGTAGAGGTAGTGATTACCAACCTATATTTTATAGATTGAAAAATTAGAACATATGTCATGTGAATATTCAGTAAACAATACACCAATTCAAATAATTACACGTGTGATAAAAGTAAGGGAAGAAGGTATTAATTCATTATCAAGATCATAAACCCTTGAAGTAGGAGAGTCATTATTGATAAAGAGAGTTTTGATTAAATCAAAGAAAGAAGTTATGGTGTTAGCATAGAGGAAAATTTTGTTAAAAAATTTATGCAAATCATAGGGTAAGTCGTTCAAAGTCATGATTAAGAGTGGTGTTACAGATAATCTGGCTTGTACTAAGATGGTAGAAAAAATATATTTGGGGAGAATAACACAACTTACTCCTTATAAAGTACCATGGCTATAAGACAGACATTAAATTTTGGTGAATGAATATTGTAAGGTGGAATTTTAAAATTGGAAGCTACAAGGATGATGTATTATGTGTAGGTTTTAACCCCATACAGAAATTACCTGTATACGAATTCTAAATCATAGGAAAAATAAAAATGTGAGAGCATAACACATAAAACACATATACACAGAGATTTCCCACTGGATCCCAAAACCGAGACTACCAGCTTGATT
>APFE030125393.1:0-17867 GCA_000404065.3 Pinus taeda | reverse complement strand
CAATGGGTGAGTCATGCTTCAGTATATTAGTCAGTGTGAATATTGTTGTTAGGCTGATCATTTTAACTAGCACTGTATATTTTGTTACAGGATTCCCAGTGCTGATGTCTATTTTGAAGGAAGAACGTGATGATGTAGAGATGGTTTGTATTGCTATTGTTTGTAACAAAGATGAGTTAAATTTCTTATTGATAGACAGGTCATTTATACACAAAATCAGTGAAACATTCTTGCTTCTTTTTGTTCTAAGTTCATTGGCTACTTTTATTGTTAAGTATATTGTATGTTACCAAATCACTTGGGCACTCTACACAAAGAATTGCAGAAACTGTGTAATGAACAAAGTTTGTACTTACATGAGTTAAAATACCCCATAATACTTGGAATATGAAGATGTCCATTGAGGATACACGTATATATCTAAAATGTCTGAATGAGAATATGATTTGGTTACAACTGAGGGTCCCATATATATACCTAGGTGGTAACCCTTCCGTAAATGGTCATATCTTTTGAGGCATGCATTTTCAATAGACTAATAATAATTATTAACTATTAATTTTTAATTATTTATATTCATAACATTGCCTTCTTCAGAAAAGATTTATCCTCAAAGCTTATTGCTAATAAGGCGTGTCATTTGTTTTTTTGTTTTGTAATCTATTCACATTTTTGGAATTCTTTCAGTTGTCATCTTCGATGATACAAGATGATAGGATCCTCAGAGTGATAACAAAGTTGTCAAACTGAGAAGAGATCTGACCATCCTAAATCAATCTTTGCGGTTATTGGATACTTCGAATGAATTTTTATCATAAGACTGAATTATGGTGACGTGGATATTTTTGGGAACATAAGTCACTTGTTTCTGGTCTGAGTGATATGGATTTGTGGCGATTTCTTGATTTACTAGAAGTACTGATGTTGTTGAGTTGGTTATAGAATCTTCGCTTGGAATTTTCATCGTTTGATCTGTAGCATCTGAGTATGCTTTGGCTTCAATCGGGTTTGGACTTGTTTGAACTGTGAGGTTAAGGGGTCTGTATTTGTTCCCTTTTTTTCAACTTGAATTTCCACATTTGACGATTTTGATGGTTCCTTCTTGATAAATTGTTGTACCTTGTCTTCCAATGACTTCTTGTTCTTCTTAAGCTTCTTAATTTATGTTAGTAATTTTTCACTGTGGTCCTTGAAGCGAGAAACTTCTTCGTTTTTGTCTACGATAATCTTGTCAACTTCCTTCTGCATATTTTGCATTGACTTTTCACTTTCTTGAAGGATTACTTTTGAGATATCTTTTGTCTTCTAGTGTTACCGAATCTGGTTTCAATATAACGCCTTGTAGCATTTTTTTTCTTTTTCTTTTTGTAGAGAAAAAATCATAATTTTTTTCTTCGTATTTAGGATGAAGGACCCTAGTGGTTCCATCTAGGGTGACCCCATAATTATATCATTGTTGTCACAAAATAAGGATTTAACAGTGCTTTGCGAGACAAGTATAATCTCCAATACTTAGCTGTAGATTGCTTATGTCATATTGTTTTTTATTCATTGAATGCATCATTTCAATTATATTCGATTCAGGATTCACTAATAGGTTAGCACTTTCAATACTAACATAATTATTATCTCGAGTAGGATTGATATAGATTATAATACCTTTCCTGCAAGTGCTCCTTTGATTTTAAAAAGCGCACTAACACTTCTACTATAAGTTTTAGGAAATCTTCCATTGCTGGTCTCCATTTTACTTTTTTGAGATGAACTTAGGGTTTTAAAAGTAACCCCTTTAACTTTTATTAATCCTTCAAACCCCTTTAAGTACAACTCCTTTTAAAATCTTGAATCAGAAAATCTTTTTATAATTCTTCTTAAGAGAAACCTTAATATATATATATTTTTTTTATATTGCAAATTTTCAAAATGTTTTTATCCTTAATTAAACCCTTCAAAATTTACTATAACACAAGTCACACGAACTGTCATATAAAAAGGTTCACGACTTTTATCATATCCGATTTCTATGATTCTTGCCATAGAAGTCTCAATTTAGGAGACTAATATTACTACTGCACCGTAATAAGAGAAGGGCCCTTTAAATGCAGCCTTACCAAATGATGAAGGGGCAAGACTTTATAAAGAGTCACATTGAAATTAAATGAAATTCGTACGGAATTTCTTTGGAATTACAGAGATGTAGGAAACATCGAATGGATAGCTACTAGATTATATGAATAGAAAAGCCATTTACAGTGATCAGCAAGGCTGAGATAACCAGAGCTCTAATACATCCACTTAATTGGACAGATATTTAGCTGCTAAATTGAAAGGAGTGTGCTTTTCTCTACTCTATCTCTCAAGAACCCAGTCGAGTATATGCAATGGAGAGACATGGTTTCATAATCCAAAATATTTAATGAGGATCATCCTCAGAAAAATACTTTGGTTTCTGATGGATTGGGTACAAGTTATGAAGATAATGTGTCTCGAAACATTGAAAGGTTCGAAAATGATGCGAGTGGTATCAATGATGGCTGCGACAATTGGTTCAATTGTGTTTGCTAGCGATGCAACCATCCCTTTTTTAATTTTTAATTTTTGACCCTTTTCAAATTTTTTTATTATCATTTATTTTCAATATAATTTACTATTTATTTTTTTACCCTTTTTTAATATTTATATATTCTCTTTTCTTTTTTCCTATAATATAATTTTTTTTTTCCTACTATATAATCTTTTTTCCTTTTTAAATTTATTTATTTTTTCCCTCATCAATGGCCAAGGGCTAGTTTTTGTTTTTTTGTTTTTTGGTAATGTAACGACCAAAATTCTATTTCAATTTTTGGTGGCCAAAGGTTAAAATCAGACTAACTACTGAGCTGTAAGAGAAACTCCAAAATCTTCGAGTATGCGGTAAAAGCTTGGCCAATGGCTGGGATTGCAGAAGGAAGCTTTGATACTAATGTAATGAACGAAGTTCATACTTACACTAGATAAATACTCCAGAACACTTGGAATGTGAAGATGTCCATTCAGGATACAAGTATATATTGTTGAAATTCTATTGTTCTATGCTGAAACAATTACTTATTCCAAAAACATCTTTTTGCTGCAATATTAGTTTAAACAATTGTAGATAGAACATAAACCAAATGCACAATAAAAGACAACCAAGAACAAAATGAGGCACAAAGAATTTAGGTCCAATGACTAAGGAAAAACCCACAAGGGGAAAACCCAACCATATTCTTCTTATATTAGATATCAATTGTTCATCAGAGATACAAATTACAATGAGAGATCAAGAGAATGAGTAAGTTCACCCAAATTTGAACAAGTTGTAACATGAAGATCACTAGTAGCAGCAATAGATGAAAACATTGATTCAACCTTCCCTTCAACTGAGTCAACACTGAGGCACTGAATCAACCTTGGCTCATCACGTTCTGCTCTTACTCTCCAAGTTTCTCTCTCACAATCTTTTTCAAGTTTCTCCAACTTTCTCTCTCAAGTTCAAATTCTTCTTTCACAATGCACAAGTAGTAGTAAGGTGAGATGACATGAAACACATATATAGGAGGGGCAACGAATTCTTGTCATAAAGGAGGAGCACTATACATGCCTTGAGGAAGAGTAACATATGCAATTTAGGAGTGTAACTCATGCCATTAAGGAGAGAAACACATGCCTTAGTAACTTTTGCCATTAAGGAGAGTTACACATTCCTTAGTAACTTATGCCATTAAGAGAGGTACACATGCCTTAGTAAAGGAGAGTGTAACATATGCATTAAATAGAGTGTAAGAGGAATCTTTTATGACATGCCTTTAATGAGTGTAAGAGGAATATACCATGTATTTAATGAGTGCATAAGAGAGAGTGTAACGTATCATCAAGAGAGAGAGAGAGAGAGTTACATAGTGCCATGTGAGTCATCAAGGAGAGAGGTGAAACCTTTCGTTCAATTGATTTTTGGCACCCATATCATGCCCTTTACTTCCAACCTGCCTCCTCATTGAAGCTGGAATATAAATGTTGCAACCACTTTCATTGCATGTTTGGTATCAACACCAAACTCCACATGCAATTTTGAGTCTCATTCGGTCAAGCTGCCAAATAGCTCTCGTGCCCCTGTCATATGTCATGTGGCTCCACTGTCTAGTAGCCACACACCAAATGGTAAGTTGCCCAAGGAAAGGTAGGAAAATAGTGATAACTCAGTTTCAAACTTATTGGTAAACCCATTTTGAGCTTTTGCTCATGCAACTTTAGTTGACTACATAGCCTTTCCACCACCCTCCTTTTATGGACATTGTGAAGCATAGTGTCCCTTCTTATGATAGGCAAAGTACTTGACCTTAGTCAAGACTCAAGATCTTCTTTGTCTTTGGTGGTGAAGTTGACTCCTCACTCCACTCCTCGAACCTTTTCCTTTGCTCCTCGATGACTGAGTGGCAAGAGCAAGGTTCTCTTCGTCTCCACTCTTACATTGATTGCTAGACAATGACCCCTAGATTTCCTTTTGAGTGAAGCCATCCCATAGGCTACTCCAATCATGTACTTTCTCTTGTGCTAGAACACTTGTCATAAAGGTAGCCCATTATTTTGGTGAACCCACTCAAGGCTATCCTTACAAGCTCCTCATCTGACACGACTACCCCAACAACTCAAGCTCATCGCAAACTTGCTGAATCCTACTAAGATATGATGCCACTTTGTAACACTCTCTCCCACCCCCTTGTGCTATCTTGGGTTGTGGAAGGTGTTATAGTTCTAACTTGAACTCCAAGTTTTGTTATGAAGATGGGGTTACAAAAATCCTTCTTTTTCAAAGTTTGTGGAATTAATTTTTGATACGACCATTGTGCCTAGCTCGTTGAGATTTTTCTAACGATATAAATCTTATCTCAATTCGACTCCCAGATATAAAGTTATGCTCATTTTGAATTTGACAAATTAGATTTTGCCAAATCAACAAAGAATCTTCACTTGGTATCTACGTGTAACTCACGCGGTCCATGCCATGTTACCCACATCACAAAAATTCCCAATGTGGCACCCACATGATCATTACCAGGCCTACATGGCGCTTGCCACATCATCCCAAGCTAGTAGGTCCTATCAAGCTCGATCCTATTGTGCGGTGTTGCAACTTCTAGTTATATCTGGTTGTAAGGGAATCTGGGGATTCACTCTTGTGTCCACCATGGACATGCCCTAGACTCTCGGATCTTCAGATGCACTTAAATTTCTCGGGGAAATATGTATTCGGCCTTGTGCATATGAACCATCGATGGGGCCCCACCTCGGATTTCTATCAACCGAATATCAATCCTGTCCAATACCAATCCCGATGATTTTCTGAAGTAGATACCCCCTGTCCATGTGGATCCGCAGATTTTCATTGACGTCCAACTCAAAATTAACAATCCGCCCCATCCTTTGATATCTAGGTACAAGACAAGTTTGAGGGGGACTCCGGTCTCGGATGACGATACATTTGTTGCACTAGAGCGATGAACTAGTATCCAACCTAGATACATGGACAATCAAAAGAGCTATCCAGTGCCAGATCAACATTGGATCTCTACTAAACTACAAAGTGGAAATCTTAAGAGTTTTTACTAGAACTTCCTCGGGCACAAGTGCTTCTCTTAAAAGCACTAAGTCCTTGAGGCAATGGCCACGTCTTGTATTCAAACTATTGAAGATACTATGCTGTGTTCAAATGAGACTAAGGCACTAATATATTTCAACCCACCATAAATTCTAAGTATTGGAAATAACTAGCTTTTAAAGCCAAGGCTACTCCAATACAAATATTCCAGCATGACTGTCTATTGTAATTTGGATAGTTTCTAATGACAAGCATGCATATTTAGGAGCATTAGAGACCCAATTAAATAGTAAATCATAAAGCATACAACAATATGTGTAAGTAAGCATGATCTTCACAATCATCTCAACAATTCACAAAAATAGTAATTATCAACATTAGCTAGAGCGTCAGTAAACCCACAATATATGAATTAGTCTGTAGTTTCTGAAATCTATACCAAAATTAACAATACAAAATATTCTTGTAACCATAAGTATATAGTAGCTTCAACCACGTATATACAATGCACTCAAGCACTCATACATGGATTATACAGAAGCATATATCAACTTGCTATCATAGCGGACATAAGACATCATTAATAAATCAGGTATACATAAATCGTGGTACTTATATTAGTATGTTATTTTAGCTGGCAACTTGAGAAGGGACTTCCATTCTCCACCCAACTGTAGGCTAGCTGCACTGCAATATTTCTTGCAACTGACCACCCCCGAGGCGGATTTAGAGTTTGAGGGATCCTTGCATAGGGATAAGTTCACACCATTGGATGGGTCAAAAACTCAGGAGATGGAGTCCATAGTTTGGGTGGTTTGACAACTACTCTCTTATAGTAAGCACTCTAATGACTCACTTACTCTTCGAGATTTAAACACATGATAACACCCAAATTTAGGGTACAAGCATGTTCATCAACCAGTTAGCATACTCTTAGTAACACTAAGTGGTTCGTCAGTCTAACTACAAGAACCTTGTGATATAATTAATTGTTGGGCAAACACTTAGTGGTTCATTGGCCAAAGGCAAGCATTAAGTGGTTAGTCAACTAGAATACAAGCATAAAGTGGTTTGTCACCTTGAGGCAAGCACTTTGTGGTTGAAATTCAATCCTTCAAGCAACCAACTAGCAACACAGTCTCACACATAGAGTTCAGTGGCTTCAAATCACAGTTAGGGTAGTTAACACAACCAAACACACCCTCGAATCGATTCTAGTGAGTCGACCTAGCAAACTAACCAACCCCAATTTCATTGCTACTGGGTGTATATGTAGAAATCCATCCACATCCCTTCGCACAACAGAGAGGACACACCGCCTTGGTTCCTTAGTGCCTTTTCCTCCATGGCTTGTTTATTCGATCTATGGTAGGGGAGAATGAGGACAACCCACCCATACCACTCTTTGTTCTTATTTAACAAGTTGTCTGCGATGCTACCAACCTAGCTCAGCTCCAATCATGTCACTTTTAAAAGCCTGTTAGATGACAACTTTTCTTAGTTATGGTTGGTTCCAACATTATGGCAGGGTATAGTTATTTAGGATGTGCAAGCAAAATAAATGACATCCCTTGGACTTTAATCGATTGGTCGTCCCTTCCTCCAACGTGTTTAATTAAACTTAAATTAATAGTTAACAATTGCTTAAGCAACATTTAAATCATCTGTGGTTTTCCTATGTTGGAGTCACAATCACATAAAATGTTTATAACAACAATGGTCAACACAGGGGATGTTATGCATTATGTCTGATTTAGTCATCATGGTGTTTCCTTAGCTTGGAGACATATACTTCAACCCAAAACCTAGTCAAGTCCAAAATAATTTCCAAAATGATTCTGTGCTAGCCATTGGAAACAGTGGAAGGCTCAAAAGGATTCAATACTCTAGAAAGAATAATGACCAAGCCTAAGCAAGTTCTAGGTTGGGAAATCCATCTTAAGGGAAGGACAACTCCTGAGGGAAACTTCAAAGCAAACTAAAGTCAAAGCCTAAGAATGATGAAATAGAATTGGATGTCAATATGGGTAATGTGTTGGCTAAGTTCAATGTGTAGGTTCCTATAAATGAGATGGCTAAGCTCCCTCCCCATAGGCGAAAAATCAAGAAAGCTTTAGGTCTTGATGATGAGCCCGATGGTCCTCCTGTTATATTACAAAACATGTACTTTGACAAGAAAAATGTGGGTTATAAGCCATTCTTATTGTCCCTAGTGATCAATAATCTTATACTTCACAATTGCATGCTTGATTCAGGTGCTTTTGCCAATGTCATGCCATTGAAAGTTATGCACCAATTAGAGATGGATATCACTAAGGCATATGCGAATGTGTGCTTTTGATTCTAGATCCATCCCTGTCTATGGTCTTATTAAAGATCTTAAGGTGTTTTTGGCAGCCAACAAAGATGTTTTTGTATTGATGGATTTTATTGTCACTAATGTGCTTGATTCATGGGGGATGTTGCTATCCAAGAAATGGTGTGCTTCAATTGGTGGACAATTGCAAAAGGATTTATCATATGCCACCATTCCCAAGCCTCACAGGACCCCGTTTGTCCTCTATAGGGAACCTCAATTTCCCGATCATGTGGAAGACATCAATTCCTTCATATTCCTCGTGTGTAGTAGCCCTGAGACCAAAGTTTCAAGGGTGGTGAATCAAAATTCTCCTAGTGGACCTTTGAAACCAATAAAGCCTCTTGCTTCTTAGGAGGTCTACCACATCAAGAAGCCAAAACCAAGGCTGAGCATTCCTAAGAAGTAATGGGTCCAAAAAACAAAGAGAGATTACCGAGTAGGTGATCTTGTCTTGTTTGATAATGGCCTTATCCCTGTCAATATCCATGGAAAAGTAGGTGTAGGTTACTTCTAAATTGCTAAACTTGATGGTGAACTTTACCCTCCTCGATGAAAGGAAGCAACCTCACCTTCTTTGATGAGAATTGACATTCACCTATCATGCATAATAGTGTAGCTGCATTGCATATTGTGTGAGAATTCTAATGTCACTCATGTCATGTTTCATGTAGTTTCATGTAGACTAGATTGCATTTAGTATATATTTTATTTGCTGTATGGATTTATACTTTCGTATAAAACATGCACGATACCCTACGTTTAGTGCACATGCTTTCAAACAAGTTGATTGCAATGTGCAAATTACAAGTTTGCAGGCCTAGGGTTTGGTGGAGTGCTCATTAACTCCTCTTTCGAGAATATGGATCATGCACTTTACGATGAGCTCATGTCCCAGTTGGAGCTAGATGTTACCCACCAAAGTGGGTGACCTTATAGGAGAAATTTTTTCTCCCATTCTTCACATCCAACTGGCCAACCATGTAGACCCTGATAGCCACTGCTAGCTTACGACTTGCCATTTTATCTCTGTCTCCTGCATTAGTCATATACTTTTTCACCCATTTGGCAAGAGCACATGGATGAAGGTGGGCTTCCGATCAAAAGATACTTTGTTCATTTTGTAATCAGGTGCTTATGCTTGTTTGTATTTGGGCTTTTGATATGAATTACAGAGTGACTTGGAAGAAGGAGGGGTTTTGACCTTGATCTTGTTCCCTCACCTTAAATGGAGGGTTAATCTTCAATCCTAGTCAAGTGGGACCTCCCCTAATGGCTCAAATGGGAATAGGAGGGGCACTACTTGGGAAGCCTTGTGAGATAGCGTGTTCATCTATCCCTATTCCATACTTACCACTTTCCATTTTACATTACAAGCCCATACCCCACCTCCATTCTTTGGGTTCAATTGATCATTGCTTCTTTGGGATTTGGCACTCACACATCCACATACTTGGGTAGGGCCCAAAACTTTGCCCTGGGAGGTTGATGCAGCGAAAAGAAAAAGAAAGAGCATATCATGGCCACAAAATAAAAAAATATCAAAATGCAAAAGATGGCCAGGACATACACATTAGCATGTGGGCAAAAGCCTAAAATGAGCTCTACCTCACTGATTATGGCCATCACTCGGTTCCTAAGCATACATTGCTCCATTACATCATAAAAAGGAGCCCTTACATGTCCCAACCTCGATGAGCAATGGGTTGCCTCATCATTAATGGATAATACAACTGCCATACATCATATAAAGAAACCTCTAACCTTTTGATCTATGAGCAATGATATAAAGAAAAAAATCAAGCAAAGTAAAAGATGCACAAGAGGGGTGGAAAAACAAAGGCTGAGTTGGTAACTCAAGCATCCATGATTGCTCCCTCTTCACATCTATACACTTTGGATGTGGATCCCCATCGTGCTAGTCCCTTTGACCATGGCACTTGGCCATGAAGTATTCTCCCCTCCATACCATCATTATTCACTAACACCTATCGATTGAAGGGTGGACTGAGGAAATGTTACTTCCCCTTGGGGGCTGGAAACACCTAATAGGGTTGTCCTTTAGCTACTCCTTCCTAAGGAGGAAACGCCATTGGGAGTGTAAAGCCTCAATTTTGGAAGGAAAAACCTTATTTGAAGTATTAAATAGCCTTTTACGTTCAAGCTTTGTTCACTTAGATGCAAAAATGATTATTGTACTTGATGACTGGTTGCTTTCACTAGACTTTATGTTGTAATTGTGAGGATTCAACAACCCAATCCTTAGGTGCCTTAACCACAGGTACCCAAGCCATTTGAGAAACGTATTGGCACCCACAGGTGAAGCATTGAGAGCCTTGTGTCTTTGAGCAGTAGCTGCACATCACACCTACCCCTGGACACCTTCTGCACCAAGGATGTTCTTCCACTTTGCACTACATTCGATGATTTTTTAGGACGATGCACCTGGACCAGCATGCCCCCAGGTTGGCCTTAGCACTCTCTGAGCGATGATAGCTATTCCAGAACTTAGATGATGATGGTCTCACGTTTAGAGACTTGGGAGGGCTAGTAGCACCTGCAAGGCCCTCAATGTTGGAGCAGGGATGGACATTTTGAGTAGTTGGACACCCAGAGACCACCTTTTGTGCCACAAACGATTTCTGGGTTTTGGAGATCTCATGCATTCTAGCCTCTCCACAAAATTTGAAGGCTAGAACACATCCGTTGCGACAAAAACTAAAAGAGTGAGGTCCTGGACCTTGATCACAAACTAGGTATGGTGGAGTGAGGTCCTTCAACTTCTAGACCCTGATCACATATCAAGTAGGGTGGAGTGAGGTCCTTTCAACATCTAGACCCAGTCACCAACCAGGAGGGTTTGAGTGAGGTCTTGGCCCAGAGTGCTCACCAGGAAGGGTGAGTGAGTGTTTGCTAGTTGAGGTTCTTAGCATTTTGGCCTAAGAAGCAACCATGGGATTTGAGAACCAATCACTCTAGAGGAGTGAGTCCTAATATGCTGATGACATTGCCATGGGTATGGTACCACCTTGGATATGGTCACTAGCAGATGCTGATGGTAGATAATGATGTTGATAATAAGATGATGCTGATGTAGGTCACAGGTGTTGACATAGATGATGAACAAATTATACCTTTCCTTAGAGAGATCATGTATGCAGAGAACATCTGGATAGTCATTATGAATACCTCCTTAGCTAAGAGGGAGTGTTGAATTTTGTAGCTATGGTCAGTCTTCATAATATTCTTTTGTATTTGTAAAAGAAAAATTATGTGAAGCATGTTCTTCATGCTTGTAAGAAAAACGATTATTTTTTGTACTCAAAAGAAAATTATTATAAGGCTCATCAAAGAGCGAGAAAATTAAATATTTTAAATTTGAATTTTACCTCCCAAAGAACAATTCGACCCTCCTAAATTTAGGTTGGCTCCATCAAGGGACACATCCATTCGGCCAAGGGAAAAACTATAAAAATGCCATTCGTGTTGGAAAATCGGAAAGGTAGAAAGATTTTCTCTTGTTGATAGTTGCTTGTGATTTCTTTGAGTTATTGTTGTTTTTATTATGGTCTTATATCTTAGTTCATCAAGCAATTACCTAATCCAAAACACAAAGATCAAGTACACCATATGTAGGGGGACAACTAGGGCAAAACCCCCATATAGGGGAAAACCCAGTCACAAACTCTTCCTTCAGTAATTCAAGTGAGATAGACCAAGACCCTAGACAAACAAACCTTCCAAGATGATTTACTAATTTAGTAGTCTCTTCTTATCCAATAGCTTCAACCCAACAACAATCCATAAATTTCGGCTTCTCAGCAACAAATCTTCGACCCAGCTTCAGGACTGCAGTTTCGATCTAGCAATTTCAATAGCTTCAGCCTAACAACTTCGAACTTGATGCAGCTTCACAGCTTCGACCTTGATGCAACAACTTCACATTCTTCAACCTTGATGTAGCAGCGTCATAACTTCGACCTTGATGAAACTTCAGAATTTCGTTGCACACGAGAGAGAGAGAGAGAGAAAGAGAGACCCAAAAACTTTGATTCTAGTTTCCTTCTTGAATTTTGCACCTTTTCTGCTTCCCAGCTACTTCAATTCGAACTTGTGTGAGATGTCCTCCAAATGAGTCGAGTTGTTGCTTATATATAGTCATTCTTAAGTGATCAAATTCTTCTAATGAGACCGACTTGTCCTTCCTTGAGGCGGACTTGGTGAAGGAGGCCTAATCCACCTAATTTACATTAAAATAATTTTCCTTCTTGACAAATTATTCCCAAGAAGGGTTCTTTACATTATGACATGGACAAGGACACATTAAACATAAACCTTGGAAGTCTTCAATGGAATTGTGACCTAAAAACAGTTGACCCAAGCATCAAACCAATGCTTTAATAAGTCAATTTATTTAATAATAAAATTTCTTTTTTCTTTCTTTTGACAAATACATTTCAAATATAATTATGAAGACCGACACTAGTTACATTCTTCAACACTCCCTCTTAACTAGGGAGGTACTCATAATTACCTATATCTATAGAGGTACATGGAAGAACACCAAAATGAACTACGAAGAGTTCAACACACTCAGTGCTATGGACTAGATTCATGACAATGGTAATCTATCTGGGTGGGATTAAGATGGACTAAAGTTTTAAGCCAGTCTAGGTACCATTAGGCTTACTAACTAACCATCAACCTAGGGATCTAGGTGCGTATCCAAGGTCAGAGCTCCAAGACCAATGCCACCCTCCCTCTTCGGGATCTAGACATCAAACACACAAAGGCCAACCAGATGTCCTCCCAAGCATCCACCATTAAATGTTTCATCTCTCCCTAATAAACTAGATATATCCATTTGTCCAAGCAACCATCAACCTAGGGATCTAGGTGCGTATCCCAGGTCAGAGCTCCGAGACCAACGCCACCCTCCCTCTTCGAGATCTAGACATCAAACACGCAAAGGCCAACCATATGTCCTCCCAAGCATCCACCATTAGATGTTTCATCTCTCCCTAATAAACTAGATATATCCATTTGTCCAAGCATGCTCTCAGAGTGTTCGACATGTTTATGGAGAGACAAGCACAAACCCCAATTAGTAATAAACTTTCAAATATACATACAAGTAAACACAAACCTTTAGGGTCTTCAATCATCCTAATGCCACTTACATCAAGTTATTCATATGCAACTAGTGAAAAACTTTTCTTCTTTCATTTTTTCAACATCACAGAGACATCCTCAACACATTGTAGTACTTTCATTCATTCTCCAATTTCTTCTTCAAGGTATCCATCATGACTATCATAATATGCCCTCCCTCTAAATTTGGGGAGATCAACATCAAAGAACCTATCATGGCTTCATTCCTTTTTACAACATCAAGGTCATCTTGATCATCTTCATTCCTCGTCATGTTTACCAATATTATCAAGTCAACTCTATTTACGAATATCTCCAACATCTTGAAGATTATGTACCTGCACAACTTAAACAGCAAGTACAACCAAATACAAATATTAGAATCATGTCAATACAATAATGGAAGCATTAGACTTTAGACATCAAATACTTAAACTTAGTTAGGTTCATAATAAACAAGTGACACATACTTCTAAACTTCAACTTCTTGCTAGGGTTTTGTTACAAACCCTAGACTACAACATAAAGCGACTTAATCAAGAAATCAATCTTATTCTATCTAGGACCTCAATATTATTTTCAGAGATATATTACAGATTCTACTTGATCCATTACAAACCCTAGATTCCATCTTAGAGACAAATCCTTAGATATCAACAATTCAATCAAATAATAATTCTACTATACATTTTAGACTCTATTAGGTTTGTTGCAAATCCTAGATTTAATCATCATATCAGAAACTATATCATCATATCCTAGAATATCAAACTTATATTAGGGCTTTGTTACAAACCCTAGAATTTACAAACCATGAGCATCAACAATTAGGTTAGCATATATACATATATAGAATTTCATAATCATGCACAAGCATACAACAATATCTACTAGGTAAACCCAAGACACAAATATCAATACATTAAAGTTAGACATACAACAATTTTGACCAGGGTAGGGTTTCAATCAGACAAGCAAACATATGCCTAGGGCTTCATTCCTAGGATCTTACTATAGATATTATAAGGGTTTTGCTCATAAAACCTAATTCATCAAACCATAAAGATCTAGGGATTCAATAGATAACTTTGGATAGCAAACCCTAAACGACTAGGGATTTTATCATAACAATACCAAAACATCAAAAGAATAGGAATTCTAGATTTTGTCAACAACCCTAAGTAGACTAGGGTTTCCATATTAGCATTGTCATACCTTAGGTTAGGGTTTTACGGTGAACCTTTTAGGGTTCCACGAGAATGATAATATAACGAGGGTAGATTCAATTTAATGATTAATCACCCTAACAAGAATCTTTGTGATTCAAAACCCTAGACATAACGATGTTAGTAATGTAAATCAAATTTTAAAAGAAAGAATGACCATACCTTTTGCATGAGGAGAACTTTATAACAAAGCTTATAGTTTAAGACATACCTCAAGTTGTTCCTTAACAAACCTTGTATGACATCAATTCGGGAAGGGAAAAACTTCTTCCATGCTTTAAGTCTATCCTTTGAAGTCTCCTTCATAACCCTTGAGTATTCAACACGCTTTCCTAACACGGAAAATATAAAAGGTTAATAGCATATAATTCAAACAAGTCTTGATGTGAGAAACCAAACATGAAAAGATGAAACAAAGAGCAAAATACTTATCTTTTGGTAAATTTTTGGAGGCGCCCTCTTAATCCAATCTTGAGGGAAACCTACAACTAAAAGTAAAAGGTGTTCTAACAAGACATGTTAGACCTACAAGTTCTAGAAATCAAAACATAAAGGAAAACAATTCAAAACTTAGAATAGAAGGATATGCAAGGGATAGAGTCACTAAGAGTCCCTAGAAAATAAGTCTTTGACTTCGGATTCTTCCATCTTGTTCTTCTTTGGTGGAGCTTCATCGACAATATTTGCTTGATCCCTATCTCTTCTTATTCCTTGGACTCTCTAGACAATGACTTTTGTAGTGACCCATCTTGTGATAATTGTAACATTTGACATTTGATAGGTCTACTTTCTTCTTTGGTCCTTTGTACTTCTTGAAGGTTCTCTTTTTCTTGTGATGAGTGGAATAAGCATTGAGATGTTCTCCTCTTCATCCTCCTTGTTGCTTACTAATGATATTCTGGCTTCTTCTTGACTACATGCATTCCACATTTGTTCGAATGTTGGAGTATCCTTCCAACTGTTGATTCCTGATGCAAAGGCACTCCATGATGTTGGTAGTTCTAGAAGGGCAGTAATCATGAGCTCATTTTCTGGTACAATTTCATCTATTGCTTGAAGTTCGTCTTCGATTCTAGATATCCTTATAAAGAAGGATGCCACAATATCATCCGTTATCATCTTAATAGTTCTTAATTCATTCTTGAGGCTTGCAATCTGACCAATGTTCTTGATTGTGAATAATTTGGATAGAGTCTCATACATTTCTTGAGTGGAATCTATGTTGGATATATATGGAATGAGGTTGTCCTTTACTCTATCCACTATTAGGTTCATGGCCAATATTTCGGTTTCTTTGAACTTTGCTTTCTCTGCTTCACTTGATTCATCTGTAGGCTTCTTGACTTTCCCTCGAACTAAATGCAAAACTTTATTCTTATCGATGATGAGATCTATCCTCTTTTTCCATGCCCTGTAGTTGGAACTTGGAGACTCCTTTTAGTTTGTTTTCTTCCTTCACTGAGTTAGACATAGTTCTTGTAGATAGTATGCTTATCCCCTTATATGATCTCTTGTTAAAATTGGAAACTAGGGCCAAATTCCACTTTCGACAGCTTCCTCTTTACGAGAGGACCAAGATTGACCTAAAGATCATCAAATTTGGTTAAGGAGAAATGTGTTTTTGATTTTATGCACTCCCATATACAAAATGGTCAAGGTCGGCTTCACCTCCTTAAAGTCCAAACGACATCTCCCTTGACCTTCTCCAATTCCTATATATAGAGGTGCTTCCAACCTCATTTGATACAACATAAAGGAGCATAATTCTTCTGAAATAAGGTGCGGATCTGAGGCTAGGGCGTTCAAGGGAAACGAGACGAGTTTAGGAGAGGTTTGTCTCTGTTTGGGGTACAACTTTTTGTGGGAGAGAGGGCCACAATTGTTTTAGGTTTTCCATACCCAACAAGGAGGCTCGAAGGGTTGTCTGGAGGCAATTTAGGGCTTCAGATGCCTTACTATCTCAGGCTGTAATTCAAAGAGGAAGTAACAAGGCTTTCTGTGTTTGTCTTTTATCATATATGTCTCTGTTTGGGTGACAGGAAAGGTTTCTGCTACATGTTGAAGGCACTTGTGGAAGGGCCGAATGGGTAGGCCACAGTCAATTCAAAGGGTGTAACCCTTGCCTGTAGGCAGTCTAATGCTACTACATGACTGAAGACTCAAGCCCTAAATTGCAAACATTAAACAACAGCGTTCCGCAACTCATTGACCTTGTTTGACTGTCCATTCTTGAACTATCTTGAGGTCATTACATTCATCAAAGAAGGCCGCATCATATGATCTAGGACTGAGTTCCTTTAGGATATCATTTTGTCGTTGCTTAAGCTACTCCTGATCTCCGATTAGGATTTGTCTGCTGACTTGAAGGCCGAATTGCTTACTTGATTGGGCTGCCTCCTTGGCATTTGGACAGTGGTTTGAATCATCATTCATGGCAAGTCAGTTTTGACTTTGATTGTACTCTCTCTCTCTGCTGATCATTTGATTTTGATAATAAAACGAATTGTTCAAGAGTTTTCCCCATCTTGGGGATTTTCCGTAGCTTGAGCCAATCCTTGTGTTCCCTTATCTTGGCTTGTCTTCTGCATTTACATTGGATGTTCTTTCTATCAATGGTTAATGTGATTCGTAATGGAATCATGGAATTAATAATGGGCTAATGGAGTGACTAACTTAAGCAAAGAACATGTTAATCCTCAATTTAACATCCCTTTAATGGTATTCGTTCAATCCCCTTTTTCCTTCAACAGATCTCCTGGTTACCTTTTTCTTCTTCTTCACCTTAGCTCCGATACCATGTTGGAAAATCGGAAAGGCAAAATTATTTTCTCTTGTTGATAATTAATTGTGGTTTCTTTGAGTTATTGTTTTTTTCCCAAGGAAAAATCGTAATCTTTCATTAGTGTTGGAAAATTACATATAATAGATGCTTGACAGCATATGCATCAATTGTCTCTATCAAATAAGTCACAAAATTCCATCAAAAACCATTCTTGTAATGGCTGAAAAAGAAACATAATCACCACGCAGGGTGATAGCCAGAGTATGTCTAATATGTATGTTCAAAAACTGTGAGATCTAGAAAATATACACCACGCAGGGTGATCTCATAAATAAACTATGATATATACAGTATAATTTATAACTGAGAACTTTCAGCAAAAATTTAGGTTCCATCAGCGCGATGATATGCTTGATCTATGTATGGTCTGTGATAATATTGGTACTGTGCAGTACCCCTCTGCTCATGTATCATCCACTGCCCTCTGGGAAGTAGCGTGGCCTCCTTGGAAAGGCTATTAGCGCTGTCGTTATGCTCCCTATAAATATGATGACATATGATGGAATTAAAATGTGATTTGAAAATGTTCACTTCATCCAAAATATTTCTAATTGTGTGTGCATGGCAGATCGTGATATTATTGAACCAATTAATAATGATTTTGGAGTCTCCGAAGATCTGTATATTTCTGCAATCATGGCTTAGAGAGAAATGTAATAAATGGTGAAGGGTAAT
>APFE030125389.1:318728-398966 GCA_000404065.3 Pinus taeda | reverse complement strand
GAGAATCTTCCTCAGAAATGCTTTGCTTTTGAACATCTATAGAAGGTTTATCTAGAACTCTACCTGATTTGAGTTGTACATCATTGAGAGGAACAATCATATAGGAAGGAAATTGAAATTGTTGACCTTCCATCATGTAAGCAGTTTGAGGGTTTTTATTATTGGGGTTTGGCAATGGCTGAGAAGGAAGTTGATTTGACTTTTGTTGGAATGGAAGCAAGAGTTGAGAATTTGGATTCTGTTGAGAAGGTTGTTGTTGTTGAAATGGAAATGATAGTTGTGGGTTTTGATTTGGAAGTTGTGGAGCTTGTTGGTTTTGAAAAGATGGAGGATATTGATAGAATTGAGCAAATCTCCCATAAGGATTTTGCATACCTTGTATCCATTATTGAAAAGGATTTTGAGGTTGGGACCAAGGTTGTTGCCAAGGATTCCAATTTGGTGGGGGTTGAAAATTCATAGAGTTGTTAAACCCTTGATTCTGTTGCCCCTGCCAAGGTCTCCTTGCAACAAAACATAGAGACTCAATGGTACTTGGATCTTCCTGAAAGATAGCTTTGAGGCCAGGGATTGAAGGACAATCCTTGGTTTCATGATTCTCTGAACAGATTACACATGTTTCTACAACCTTTGCATCCAAGGGACATTCCCTTAGAGAATGTTTCTTTCTACATTTTGGGCAAAAGATAGCTAAAGCTTCAGCTTCTGCTTGCTGTTTATTATGGATCTTAAGAGTGTCTAGTTGCTCACTAAGACTTCCTAAGATATCAGTTTTGAATTCATCAAGCATGTTTCCAATATCAGCCCTACTTACCGATCCAGATGCAGATTTGTTTGCTCTGAGGAGACAAGGATCTCTAGGCCCTTTTCGAGTTTTAGATTTCCCCCGTGAGAGATGAACACATAGCTCTGCTATATCATGAAGTGGAAGTTGAGATATGTCTCCTTTTCCCATCATGTTCAAAATATCTATCCATTCATCTCTAATGGCTTTTAATAGAAGGGCTTTCAAGTTATCCTCATCTAAGTTACTCATTTTTGCTCTTTTCAAGTTGTATTGAAATCTTTCAAGTAAATCCTCCAAGCTTTCATCTTCTTTTTGCACCATTTTGAATACCTCATCCTTATGATTGATGGGCATACAATAGTCCAGGTACCTATCCAAAAAAATTTGTTTCATATCATTCCAAGTCCTAATGGATTGAGTGAGTAATCCCATGAACCATTTCAAGGCTGCTCCTTTCAATGTTGAAGGAAACAGTTTGAGTTTTTAAGAGTCTTCCAGATAATCATAAGTTTGACACACGACCTCAAACTCAAATAGAAATGTTTCAGAGTCCTCATTTCTTAACCCATGGAAGTTTGGGAGGACAGATGGCGAGATGTTTTTCATTGTGGCTCGGGAGTCCTCGTCGACTATAGGAAATCCGAATGAGTTATCTCCATCCCTATTTCCTCCAATGTTACCTCTACCTCCTCCATTATTTCCTCCTCCTCCTCTACCTCTACCTCTACCAAATCCGGTTGCTCCTTCTTTTGTCATGGTAGTTTCCTCAGAGACCTCAGAGTCCTCTGGTTCTTCTACCAAGGGTGAATGAGGGGGAATTTCTCCCTCTTCTTCCTCAGTTGATTCTACTTCTTCAATTACAATCTGTCCCCCTGTAGAAGGAAGGAAAGGATCTCTTCCTAATTCAGATTCGATGGATGGTGTGGTAGAGTCAACTACTGCCTCTTGAATTCCAGGAATGCTAGGGCTAGGAGTGTGAGTTGGAGATGATGGAGGTGTCTCTTGTCTATTCCTTGAAGTAGATGGAGTTGTAAAAATCGAACTCTTGGCTCTAGCTAAAAACATTCCCCTAGAATCTCTTGCTCTATGCATGTCATTTTTTTTATTTTTCTTCCAGTCAGGCTAATAATTCTCTTTCTGATCTTCCAGGTCACTCTAGGTGCAAGAAGAGAGCATACTCAAGAAACTATTAAACCAATAACTTTCTCTTTTTTGATCCTCCAGATCACACTAAGCGCAAGAGGAGAGCATACTTTGAGAGGTTATCAATTTTCCTTCCTTGAAATTTTTCTTGTTTTTATATTATTATTTTTTTAGAAATTGGCTACCTAATTTCACTTCCCCAGCAACGGCGCCAAAATGTTTGGTCAATTTAGTGTGATCTAAATTGCTATTTAAAATGTCAACCCAGGGTTTGTAAACTGACGAAGTGAAGTGTACTATATGTACTAGATAACCATTTGCTTAGGCTTTTGTCATTTTAAGCTTTTTAGTTTGTTTTTGGATTTATTTTTCCTTAATGTGTGATGGTGAGAATGAAAGTGAAGTATGGAGTGTAGATGGTGATGGTTTCTAAACTTTAAAGTGCTCAAAGGAAAGCTTTACAATAACTAAAGTGAAATCAATTCTTAAGAGAAAACAAATGCATCAAATGGTGAACTAATGACAATGGCCCAGTATCCTTGCTGCTGAAAATGAAAAGAAAGCAAAAACTTGAACAACTCAAACTTAAAGCAAAGCAGCTAATTCACACTACTTTAACTTTTCAGATCCTTTACCCTTCGGCTCAATCTACCTGGTGGGAAGTAATCATAAACAAGTTAAGTAATATGATATCTAACTGGCAAGAAAGTAAATTGCATAAAAGAAACTAATCACACTACTTGAATTCTTCAAATCCTTTACCCTTCAGCTCAATCTACCTTGGGGAAGTAATCATGAATATGTCAAGCAATATGGTATCTAAATGTAAATTGCATAAAAGAACTAATCACACTACTTGAACTCTTCTAGTCCTTTACCATTCAGCTCAATCTACTTTATGGAAAGCAACCATGAGTAAGCAATATGACAACTAAATCACACTACAGTTAGTAATATTCTGATTTCTTGCTTATATAGTCAATTGACCACATAAACGAATCATAAATTGATTAGCAGTATGATATCTAAAATAGCATAAAAACAAATAAGCAAATCACAACTTGAAAAGGACAATGCTGAATTTAAACTTCAGAAAATGAAAGTTAGCAGGAAGGACAAGATGATCTCATATGCCAAAAGTTATCAAAAAGATTGAAAAATTGCCCGGGCTGCCTAAGAAAACCTGCAGAAAAGCACTGATCAGTTTACAGCTCTAAGAAAATAAATGTGAAGATATGAACAACAAAAATATAAAATAGCATATTATGTACAAGCTAATGATAAAAACAAAAAAACATAATGAAACTAAATGAACACTTTACAAGGCTTCAGCGTGCAGGGGCCCTCTGCCACTTCAGCCAATCAAATAATCAAACGGCTAACTTCAGAAAAGTCTTCTCATGTATTAAAACAGCAGCATATAAAACAGTGGGGTGATAAGATAACCAGCAGCGCGGAATTACATAAACAGTTCAAGGTTCATACATATCAAAAAGCTCCTTCACAGCGTTCAATGACACGTTATTTATAATGAAAAAATACTACAACTAACTAACAACTTCTACGCTATTAACTGCATTGCCATAGACACGTAGATCTCTTCAACCGAGATCTAGTGTAACTGTCGTCATGTTTCTTAAATATTCGGAGTGTTTGGTTGTTAGATTCATGTTTAAGGAACGATCTCTAGGTGTGCTGGTGCCTCCGTGAGCTAAGGACTATGCCACGTATCATTCACGTGCCCAAAACAGTGACGTGCCACCGCTGAACTCTTTGGCTGGCCTTGTCTTTGACTTTGGTTGACCGCGGCCTCTCATGGGTGATTTGGCCGATTTGAAGGGACACGTTCCATGTATCCGCCACCTGGAGCTTGCCCATGTAGCTCGTTTCTTCAGAGAACACCTGGAGCACAGCTTTTAACAAAATAGCTATAGAATCCTGTGCTGGCTGTGGAAACCTGTGCTGGCTGCGGAAACTGACAAGTTTCCGCAGCTGCATGAACAAAAAAAACTAAACCAAACAACAGTCATAAGTATAGTCAGAAAACCATATAAATAGTCCTTTTTAGACTATAATGCAATGATTTAACAACTGGATGAATGAAGTGAGTGGAGAATGAAGCTAAGAGGTGTATGGGAGGTGCAGTTGAGGCTCAACACCTAGGTTATCCTCAGCATGAAACCCTTCTTCACCTCATGAAAATCTTAGATCACCCAACACTAGATGTCCACAAAGGAACCAACAAACTTTCTTACAAAAACAATTCCAGCCTTTGGATCTCTGGGAATGAGGGATCCATATATAGATGTTTGTAGGTGGGTAGTCCGGCTTCTGGGATTTTGATTAGTGTCTTCTCTCTGAAGTTCTTGGTTCCACTTGTAGATCATGATCTCTTACTCATCCCTAGGCGAATTCAGAGAGGCAAGTGTCACAGGAGAAGTTTCTAGAAGATTCCATGATCATCCACCTTACAAATTGTCTCTGCCATTTGTCTACTCTTGCCAATCGCACCCCATAGAAGGGCTTTTCAGTATGCATCACACCCCCCATGTCCATTAGGTGAGATGCATCACACTTTGGCCATGGAGCAGGTGAGATGGTCCAGTTTTGACCAGTTCTGAGCAGTTTTTCAAGGAGAACTTATGGGAGATGATGTATGCAGCTGACCTTGCTCCTTTAGGGTATGAAAGAACACTTTTAGGGACTTAGAAGCCCTTGGTTTATGGACATATGTGATTAGGGTTGCAGTGCCCAAATGTGTCTATAACAACGCGCCTGTTGTATACAAGTGAGAATCCAGCAATGATCTTTGGCAGCAAGGGTGGCGAACAGGCTCTTGCAGATTCAATGAAGGAAAAATTCAAGCTGGTGAAGAAGTTGCATGAGTACGCTATCTCCAGCAATTTGACCTCGTTGTGAAGGTAGAAATGCAGATCCTTGCAGGGAAGGTGATGCGGACGTGTCGTGTTGAAGAGGTGTTGGTGCTTATCGTTGTGCTCACACAGTAGTGCGCTAAAGGAGTCTAGTTTAACTGGTTGGACTACCTTCACAGAGAGTTCCTGAGAACTGCTGCAAAGCACAAGAGAAAAGTAAGAAATTCCAATACGCATGGCTCTTACTGTCGATTGTGCTGGTAGCGTGGGAGCTACCAGAGGACAGCCAGTTCCTTTCGGTTGCACCAGACCTCCCTAAAGCAACGAAGTATGCTTCACTGTGAGTGACCAGGGACACGCAATGACTTCGAGACAGCAAGATCTTCTAGATCTTTATGGAGATGAATATTAAGATGACCATCAATCATAAGTCGTGATTGTCACTCAAGACGTACACTAACCTGCAGAGCTATGCCGAGTTCAAAGCCGATTTCCATCGAGTATCTATCAGGGAATGGAAGGTATCTATGTAGAAGTGGTATGACTTGTCGTATTTGGCCATAGATAACGCCATCGATGTGGTGCTCAATCAATGGTCAGTAGAGTGGCGCACTACCACGGATTTGGAAGTGGGTGGAAGCAAGTCCGCCATGCAGAAGAAGGAGGAGGAGGCCAAGCTGAAGATGGAGCAACTAGTCGAAAAGAGGAAAAAGGAGGCCGCTGAGAAGGCCCAGGCGAAATAGGCAAGTAAGCAGACAGGTGGAACAGAGTGTCGCTCTAACAAAGGCACATGGTCACCTTCGCCTAAGAAAAAATAGGAAGAAACAGAACAACATGGCGCGGACCCTCGAGAGACATTCGCCCGCATTAAGTGCCCAAGAAAGATGGAGAAGGGAGGGTCCAGAAAGAAATCCAAGGCAACCAAGACCTCGCTGGACCCTATCACATTGACGGAGGGCTACTTACATGATATCGGTGACACAATCAGAGATGTCACCTCGAAGGCCCTGCAGCAATTTGAACAGCAATAGCAAATCATACTAGGGGCTATGTAGATTGGGTTGCAGGAGTTGCAGACTCGCATGTCGCAGGCTGGTATGGTGTCTACCAACTTGGACATCGGCACTTCAGAGGCTCTCGATATGCTACGCACGAAGGTTTCCAATGCGATAGTACTGTCAGATGGAGCACTGACCACGGACAATCAGGTTGACAGGCCCATTGTCAGCACCTTGAAGGGAGTTGGGTTGAACCTGGCAGCACTTCCTCTTGAAGCACTCCACCTCTTGCAACATGGAGTAATTGCATAAATGAGGGCCCAAGAGCACCGCTCCCTCCAAGTGATCAGTGAACAGTAGATCAACAACAAACATATGGCCCTATAGAGAAATGTTGGCATTGCCACTGAGACTGAGGCAACCAACCAGAGCAAGAAGATCATGCAAGTCATTGAGGAGGCATGCAGAATGGTCCCAAAGTTGGCCAGTCTAGAGGAAGAGCCAGTCGAGGTACGCATCCGTAAGTTGGCCACAGGGGTGCATAACACTCAGACTGAGATGGCGCGGGTTCAGCTGGGGTTGAACCTGCAAATTACCGAGTTACAGTTGAGGGCCCAGCCCTTCAAACCTCCATAAGTAAAGGAACAGCAAGCGACCACTATCACAGAGGTAGTCGCGGTGGTGGAAAGTGCAGTAGCAGACTGCACGCAGTTGTTTGAGCAATCATTTGAGGTCCTAACAAGCTTGCAAGAGTACCCAAATTTACAGAGGCTGGAGACAGAAGTGCATGAGCTACAACAATGCTACGATGAAGTGAAAGGCACAGCATGAACCGTCGCACTGACACAAAGGCTAGCCAAGCTGTAGGAGGCCTAGCAGCTGAAGGAACAGGTGGACACAGCATTGCATAAGGAAGCAGTGTTAAAGGTGTGACTAAGCCCTGGCTAGAGGAAGCTTATGCAGTCACAGGAAAAATTGAAGGAAACCTTGCGACTATGCAAACGACACAACAAAAGCTTCAGGCTGAGAGCGCAGGAGCAGTGACCGAGAAGACAGTGGAAGATGTGAAGCAGGTGGCAACTCAGTGCACGGCTGAGATAGAGGTCATACGGGTTGAGTTGGATGGGCTTCGCACAAATATTTCCGCGCCTACCGAGTGACTCGAGGGCAAGTCACGATGTTTGTGTTGGGGGCTTGCTGGGAGTGGGATCCCCAAAGTGCAGTTTTGGGGCTAAAAGCCCATGTTTGAGTTAAATTTTGTAATAAAATGGTAAAGTCTCCGCATTTTGTGGTCGCGGAGCGTGAAGGTGTGATGTGTCATAAAGGGTAGTCCGCCCTTAGTTTTGTAAATTAAAGTCGGTTGTAAGAGATCTACCCATGGTCTGCGGACCATGGGATTGTATAAAAAGATCTAAGCTCTAAGTAGTTTTAAAAAGATAGAGAATGATGAATAATGTAAGATTCGTAGCTCTTAAGTAAGAAATCTAAGTCTTGGGTCGTAGTGTAGGTAGAGGCACTGCATCTAAGTGCGCAGAGGCCTAGAGTAGAAGTCCACAAATGAGTGCGCCGACCCCAGCAGATGTGTACCCAGGGTGGACGGAGTTTTTAAACAATTAGAAGATATTAATAAAGAAAGATGTTTTGCAATTCATGTCTTGTTCTGTTGATGCATCTTGATATGTTATATATGAATTTCCTTTATTATGTTTATATGATGCACGAATGAATACAAATACATTGGATAATTGAACGCGATCAAGGATATCTATTTACGCGATGTTAACTATAATTGTTTGATAAGATAAGCAAATCAATTAGACTAATTGGGGAATCTGCACAGCACGCTGCCATAGTAGCGCGAAAGTACCTGAGCAGCCGGCTAGGGCTACACAAAGGTCGATAATACCCTTTCACAGTGTATTAGAGGACAGAATAAAGGGCTCGTCTTACAAGCCCTAGAGCGAAGCGATCTCCATGAAGACAGGGATAAAGGGAATCAAATGACATCACAACCACCTCAAGGTGCGGAAACTTGGTTCCAGCATCCCCCCGTACTACTTCGAGTGAGACTTCGATCTGTGCTCCGCGGGCTAATTCCGAAAGGGCTAGTAGTGTAGGGATTTGTTTGGCTAATTAACGTTGAACCTAGGTCAGGCCCCCTCAAGCAAACAGTGGCATCGGCAAGGACAGCTGGATTCTTTCTAACATATGACACTATCACCATTTCCTTCATGAATCTAGGTGACACATGATCATTTGGAAAGTTCTTCCTCCACACCTATATAATCTTCTTCTGTAACTCGTCAAATGAAAGATTGTACACATCCATAAATGGATCATCATCAAGGAGAACAACCTCTCCTTTCTCACTCGAGAGTGGTTCCAACAATGGATGTGGTGGATACTGAGAGATGACCTCAAGTGCTCTTGACATAAGGTCGGTGTCTTCATTATGTGTCTCCTGCCCCAACTCCATGTATGTCACTTCAATCAGTTACTCAATATGTTGAGCAAGCTCACAATCCTACATTTGTTCACCAAGTCTTCTTCAGCTACTGGATGTTCTAACTCCTCAACCTGTATGGGTGTTGTCTACTCTGTCATCACACCTTGCCTTTCTTCTTCCTCTTGTTTCTACTTCTCCTCCCTTTGTCTCCTTCTCAACTCTTGATCTTCCTTCAACCTCTTCTTGGTTTCCTGCAACTTTCATTCTACTTCCTCCAACCTTTTATTTTCTTTTTTCCTTCTCTCTGCCCTCTTTATCTGTTGCTCCCTCTTTTCCTCCACTGCCAAAGCTTCTTTCTCAGTGATAGTATTTTCTCTCATCTCGTAGCTTTGCTCTGCCTTTGGGTTCTCGATAATCTTCCTCTTTCCCTTGTCCTACACTAGATTGTTGCTTATTGTTGTAATTTGTGTTTCTTCCTGTGTTGTTGTTGCCTACAGGTAGCCTTCCAAGTTGTGGCTATATTAACCAGATCATGGAGCTTGGATTACTTATAACAGTATCTCCAAGGGTCCTCCTCGTGCCAGTGAAATGTCTCGTAGATCCATGGATAGTACACCTTCGCACAGTGGTTCTTTCAAATACTGTGGGGATCATACGGATTAAAATCCTTGGTGTTGAACACGAAATTCACTATATCCTTAGCTTTGATATCTGCATATTTCAAGCTCTTAGTCTATTATAACCCGATCCGCAAAGGAAGAGCGGACCATGGTGCCTTCTTCTCCATGCGCAGTCTATTAATAACCCTATGGAGAGGTGATATGAGACCTCTTGCATGACCAGCTTGTCTTTGGCATACCTTGGTAGAACATGTCGAGGCTTCTCTCCTCCAAACACTGATGAAGGTGCCACCGAGTGTGGCATACCAATTTGCAATGTTATGTATCAACTCCGTCGCTTCTTGGGACATGCAAGGTGGATCCTTCTCAAAGATCAACTTGTACAATAGGATGATGAAATGGTCAATCATCCTTTCCATTAATCCTTGGTAGCTACATTCAGAAGAAACTTGCAATAAATGTTGACAGCAGTCTCTTTCAGTGTCCATGTCCATCTCATGCCAGGAAACTGTTAGTGGGTACACATCACATCCAGTAAGTATGCGAACATGTAGAATCTCGCTTGCTCATCCTTAGGAGGATTTCAAGTGTTAGTCACATGGACTTTCAACTGATAGGCCAACAAGTCTGACCATTTGAATGGTCTTCCATCACTCACCAACTAGTCTAATACAACTACCCAACCTTCAGGAAATGTCCTTGTGATTTCTTGACCATATCTTTAGCATGCAAAGATGATCAAGAACTGGTAGGCCTTCTTGAGAGACTTTTTCTTGTAAATGTGATTGGGTGTCTATCTGAACTTTGACGGATCTTTCACCAAGCGCTTGACTATATCTCTTGTGTTCACCTAGATATAGGTGGCATAGAAAAGTGTGTCCATGCACCTCGTCAATTGAGGTAAATGATACATCTGATGAAATTTCTCTGCCCTGAAGGTGGCAAGCTATATCCCACTACCTCTACTCAGTGTCATAGTCTCTGGATCTATGTGTGAGGCAATCCAGCTGACAATGTTTGGATATGGGAAGGCAGGGTACCTACATGCAACATTATATAATCCTAAACATTGGATACTTATATAAACTTGTCGGTCCTCTAAGTCTTCCTTGAAGTCCTTCGAAAAAGTATCCTTGATTTGCTTCCATGTCAACTTTGTGCCCTTCTCAATAAACAATTAAATGTCTACATAAACTAGCAAGTTAACTGACACCTCCTCAACTGCTTTCCCAGTACTACTCTTGACAGTTTCCTTTGATGCAGCTCTCTCGGAATCCATGTTAACTATAACTGCTAGAGATATGCTCAACAATTGATGTACCTGAAGACGGACATGTCACTGATGGCATGAAAATGTTACCTTAAAACCAAAAGCACTTCAAGACAAGATCAAACAACAAATTAGCCTAATGTTGGGAGAGATCTCACAATCCTGGTTCAAAGAGGTGACTGGCTACTTTCTAGAACTATGCACTACACAATTCCAGTAGTCAGTGGGGGAGGCTTGCTGACTCAAACTGCGAAATGTGTAGTTCAATCTAGGCACGGGCCAGGAGAGACTGCGCATTACACAGTCTCATTCGCCAGGATAGGGAGACTGGCTCCTAGAACTGCACAGTGTGCAGTTGGAGCGAGGCTAGGGCAGCCTCTTTGTAGTTCTAGAAGCCAAGGCAGAGACCTTGAGCTCCCAGAATTCATAGTGCATGCAAGGGAAAGCAAGATCCAGGAAAGGGAAGCCCAGATCTACCCAGGGGGAGTGTGAAATCGAGCAGATATAAAGGATGGTGAGATTATGAGTGTATATCTAACTAAGTGATGATGCATGCAAGTGAAACAAGTGCATGAATCTATCAAAATAAAGGAAAACAAAGCAAGTGGAGAGATTTGTCGCAACAATGATCATTAGTGAAAAAAAGGGATAATGCATGTGACACTTGGGAAAGGCAATGAAAAACTTAAAACAACACTTCTACAAGCTAAAACAAGTTAAAATGCCAACTTCATTCAAAAAAACAAGTGAAACAACACTCTCACAAGCTAAACAAGCAAAAGTGACAGAAAAAGCGACAAAAGACTATAAAAGCAAGACTTACTTGGAAAAGTGCCAAAAATCAAGGAAAAAGCAACACTTGGCGACAGTTTCCAAAATAACTCAAGTTCCTCCTTTGGACTGCTAAAATAGATCCATGTTTTCTAGGGATTCTTTTTCATTTTTCGAGAAAATCTACCATGCATTGTCCAAAGAGATTCCACAATTCCGGGAAGGACTGGGCAACTCACTGGCTCATGCACTGAGCAGCTTCTACGCAATTTCTGGGCTGAGTGGTTCTAGTTTTTTTCTCATGCTCTGTGAAATTTCCTAGCTAAAGGCTAGTTGTCAACTAGCTCTGTGCAATTTTGTTGCTGAAGGCTCATTGTGAGCTTGAACTGCGCAATTCCCGAGAGCAAGTCTGGTTGCCCTTAAGGATTGCACAGTTCTCTAAGGCAAACCTGAAACTGGGTGGAAACCAAGTCAATATATCGTCTTGTGGGTTAGACAGTAAACCAAGTGAGAAAACACAAGCCATGATGCAAAGGATGAGGCTCAATCAAATCACAAGTACCTGGGTCAGTGCAAGATGAGCTACTGTAATTTCAAAGGGAGGCTCCAAAATGAAGCATAAGCAAAATTTTAGAGGATGGTTGCAGCTGCTACAACAGGGCTACAAGAAAGGGCAGGGGTCCCAGGGGAAGGATCTCTTTCTATAGATTCCAAAAGAATTCTATTTAAATTCTACCATGCATCATTTGTTGGGGGATACACAGGACCCCACTACCCACATGGTAACTTGAGTTACATACTTGTAACAATGGTAAAGAAAGAAAAGCATTGATGGGAGGAGCAAACAACCACCACCATATCTATGCAGTGGGTTATAACCACCAAGTTGAACACCATTCCACCATGGTATAAAATTAAATTATGATAAACCATGTAAAAGTTAAAATTTTATTTGATTCAAGTGCTAGAGATAGTTTCATTTCGCTAGTTGCATTAGAAAAATGTGGCTTGGTTCCCTATGTGCAAGATGAGTCTAAAAAAGTCGAAATGGATTCTGGGGTAAAATAAACATTAGGACCTATTATTGACCAATGTCGGGTAAACCTTTGGGGTTGTAAAACTAAGTAGAAGGCATATGTCACTTCACTAGGAACGTACGATGTAATCATTAGAATGGACTAGCTAGAAGCTCATCGAGCTTTGGTAGATTGTTTATAAAAGAAGTTGATATATTTATATGATGAAGGTAGGTCAATTGAGATATGTGGTATCAATAAGGGAGTGTCCCTATGATTTATCTCCATGATGAACGTAAAACATTACCTCAGGAAAGGCTTCAAATTTTATACAGTCGAGATTGTAAGTGATGCGAAGGGACCCTCCATATATCAACACCTACTTTTGTTAGAATTTGAGGATGTTTTCCCCAAAGAGTTTCCAGGATTACCCCTTGCAAGGAAAACCAATTTCACAATAGACCTAAAACCTGGTGCAAAGCCAATATCCAAGACACCCTACACGATGACAGCTCCAAAACTTTATGAGTTACAAATGTAGTTAAAAGAGTTGTTAGATTTGGGATTAAATAGATCTGGTATATCACCTTATGGTACACTAGTGATTTTTGTCAAAAACAATTATGGTTCCTTAAGATTGTACATAGATTACAGGGGTTCGAATTGAGCCATAGTAAAGAAAAGGTACCCAATACCCATAATAGATGATCTCTTTGATCAAATGAAGGGAGCAATAATTTTCTCAAAAATCAATCTATGATCTAGATACCACTACTTGAGGATTAAGGAAGGCAACATCCCAAAAAATTCCTTTTGGACTCGATTTGGACACTTTGAGTTTTTAGTAGTGCCATTTGGTTTGAACAATGCACCAATAGTGTCCATGAATCTCATGAATGATGTGTTCCAGAAGTATTTGGACCAATTTGTTCAAGTCTTTTTGGATGATATTCTCGTGTATTCCAAGAATGAAAAGGAGCATGAAGGGCACGTAAGATTTGTCTTGACATGCTTAAGGAAAAAAAGTTGTATGGGAAGTTGTCGAAATGCTCGTTCTTTAAGAAGAAAATTCATTACCTCAAGCACATCATCTCAAGAGAATGGATTTCAATTGACCCGAAAAGGTGAAAGCCATAATGGATTGACCAATGCCAAAAAATGCTCATGAGGTGTGTGGCTTCATGGGGATAGTGGGTTATTATTGAAGATTCATGGAAGGATTTTCGAATATTGCAAAACCCTTCACCACATTACAATGAAAGGGGTTAGGTATGAATGGACAGATGAATGTGACACTACATTCACCGAACTAAAGAGATTACTAACCAATGCATCGATCCTTCGAATGCCTGACATGGAGAAGGACTTCACAATTTTCATAGATTCTTTGAAGCAAGGATTGGGAGTAATATTGTTGCAATAAGGTGGAGTAATAGCTAATGCATCCAAGAAGTTGAAGAAACATGAATATTTGTATGCTATCAATGACTTAAAATTAGCAGAAATTATGCTAGCTTTGAAAATATGGAGACACTACCTCGTCAGGAGAAGTTTTGAGTTAAAATTTGATCTTGAGAGTCTGAAGCATCTCTTCACTCAGAAGGATCTGAATGCTAGGTAGAGGTGATGGAGTGAATTCATGAGTGAGTATGATTTTGGCATTTCGTAAATAAAGGGAAAGGAGAATGTAACGGTTGATGCACTAAGCAGGAGGTCATGAACATTCTCCCTCGTACCCTTGAGGATCAATTTGAGAGAGTGTGTGATGGAAAAAATCTTTGAAGATAGTTGGTATCTGAAGGTTACATAAATGCTCTAGAGTGGGAAGCGGATAAAACCAAAGATTGAGGGCTACGTCTTTGAACCATATGGACTATTGAGATTTCAAGGGAGAATGTACATCCCTAAGGAAGGAAATATATGAAGAACCATCTTTGAAGAGCCACATAGATAACTCTATTGAGCACATCCTCGCATGAAGAAGATGTATGCAGACTTGAAGAAACTCTTCTTTTGGGTAAGGATGAAGTGTAACGTAGTCCAATTTGTCACCAAGTGTCTTGAATGTCAAAGAGTGAAGATTGATCATTGCCACCCAGCACGACTCCTACAACTGCATGACATCCCTATGTATAAATGGGAGGTCATTATATGGATTTCGTTGTGGGTTTTCCACTCACTTAACAAAGGCACAATGCCATCTTGGTTGTAGTTGAAGTTGAATCAAAATGCCAATTTCATACCAGTAAGAGACACTTATGATGTTAGAAATGTGGCGTGAATGTTTATAAACGAAGTTATTTAGCTACATAAGTAACCCACAAATATCATTTATGATAAAGACTCTCGCTTTACATCTAGATTTTGGACAATTTAGCAATCAACATTGGGGACTAACTGAACTTGAGCACTGCATGTCATCCAGAAATAGATGGGAAAACTAAAAGAGTAAATTGGTTATGGAAGACATTCTTTGAATGCACGTTATGGATAACCAAACTCGGTGGGAAAGATACCTAACATTGGTAGAATTTTCCTATAATAACAATTACCACAATTCAATCGGGATGCCTCCTTATTAAGCTTTGTGTGGCAGGCCATGCAAGACACCAAAGAGTTGGGAAAGGTTGCGGGACAAAATAATAGCAAGGTCGAAATTGGTTCAAGAAATGGAGCAACCGGTAAGGCAGATTTGACAAAGGTTAAAAGAAGCATGGGATAGACAGAAGATTTATGTCATTGCGCATAGGACTAAACAAAGTTATGAAGTGGGAGACCAAGTTTTTAATCATATTCAATCCAACAAAAGCACCATTCGATTTGGGAAAGGAACGCAATTGTCATCTCGATTTATAGGATCTTTTAGAATCAAAGAGAAAATTGGACTATTTTTTTATTGTCTTGTAATTCCAACCCACTTGCATAAAAATTATGATGTTTTTCATGTATTTGTTCTACGAAAATATGTTTTTTATGAATATCACAAATTCAATTATAGGGAATTCTAGGTCTTGGACGTGGGAATTGTGACCGTCAAACCATTACACATATTGGACTATAAGGATTAATAGCTCAGGCATTACTTGGTAGATCAAGTTAAGGTCAAGTGGGACAAGTATAACTCAGGATTTGCTACCTAGGAGGATGCAAAGACTATACATCGTGACTACCCCTCACTTTTTGAACATTTGTGATGCCCATTTTGACCTAGATAACTACCTATGCGGAGGCCCTATTTGTATTTCATATTTTTATTTATGAACGTTATGTAATATTGATGCACTTTAGTTGGATAGATGAACTTACTTATATAAAACACTTAATGGGTTAAGTTTTGTTAATTAAATTATCTGATGTATGACTTATTCGATGTATGATTTATTTGATACATGGCTTATCTGGTTATGATTTATCTAATGTATGACTTATTAGTTATGATTTTTTTATGTATGATTTACTTCTAATATGTTGATATTATTTGAAATTTTTATTTTGGGGGTACATGGATACTAAATCATATAACATGATGATTATGATCACCTATTTTTATATATTTTGATGTTATTTATATGCTTAGATGAGACTTAACCTACAGATTGGAAGGGACTATGTGATAGCCAAGATCCATGCTAGTGACTAGGGGATGTTGAGACATCCAACAAGGAATGGTATGATGTACATTGTTATATTATATTTTGTATCTAATTGATATGCATTATTATGACAAGGAGTAATGTGTAGATTGTAGATGAGATGACTTACCCCCTGGATTATTCAATGACAAGTATCTAACTAGTGCCATAGTGCGGTCCATATTTGAGTGTTGACCTTAGTTCTTTGAGGATGTGTGGAGGCTTTTCCCACCATGTAACATCCAAACCTGGAATCATGGGAGGCCAATGATGGACATACTCCCCTAAACATGTGATGATGATTTCTAGTTGCCTGCTAGGGAAGTTAGGTCGATATAGTCAATGCTTCCACCATATTGGTTCTATTAGTGGTTACATCGGTATAGTCAATGCCATAGTATATTGGAGTAGAGGATGGATAGAATGAGAGATGAAGTAGGTTAAGGAGGATAGGAATCCATATGTTGGTTAGGGACTCTATATGGAAAGTGGTATCCTCACTTGACTTACTTAATTTGACCACCACATCTTTCTCCCTTTTTTGTCATGCCTTATTGTCTTATTGCTTCTTGATTGTTTGTGTCCTTTTGACTCTAACTTCAATATGAAGTTTTCTAAAGGAGGGTTATATGTAATGTTCCCACATGAACCCATTATCTGATATTGTCCTAATAACCTACTAGTTGAATCATAATTGTTTGTGATTTATTATGATAAGTATTGTTAGTATACATAAAAGGTATGTATATGTTAGTTACATACCACACCTCACACGGATACGTTAGTATCCTATGAATAATTTTAAACTTGACTAATAGTCTAGCTTGATTGGTGGTTAATTGATTTATTAACCCTTGATCTTGATTAATAATTACTAATTTATTATTACTAAAAAAAATTAATTAATTAGGATTCTCACGAATCCATTTTGATTTGATTAGCCTAGAAAATTCAATATTATTATTATATTACTACTATTATTTCATTGTTTTAGAATTTTTATATAATTATTTATTATCCTTATGACCTGACAATGTCTTATGACCTCGAGTTAATTCGAGGATAGGAGGATAGGGAAGTGGCTTGAGGCATTAATGGAGGTTGTCATAATGGGAGTTAGGTGGTAGGCATGGGAGGGGGGTGTAGGTGGGAGAGTTATGGGAATTATGATGGATGGTTGGCATTCATGGGGAACAAAGGCATAAGTGCAAGGGAGAAGAGGTTATGGGATGACCACTTTTTTTTTTTTTTTGGGTCTGAAGTCATGCGGAAGGAGAATTAAGAGGGGGAACAAGAGGAGGGAAGAAACCATGAGAGGAGAGTGAGAACTCGAACTTGGTTTTGGTTTGGACTTTGGAGGGTGTTTGATTTGAATGGGAAAATTAGTTTTATTGTGCTAAATTCCTCTTCATAATATGTAAAAGTGCTTAAGGATTCATGAGGTTAATTGAAAGTTTTAACCTAAGTTTTTGAATATTTTTATGTAAATTTCATGTACAAATTAACATAAACAAATGACTGAACAACAGTATATAACAGACATGAACATCACCAAAATAGTATCACAATAGAACATGATGAAGGAGTTCGCCCTGCCTGGGCTACGTCTCCCTGTTCCTACTTCCAATGGCTTGGCCCTCTCTATTATGCCCAAAAGTGTGAATACATTAGTTTACAATGTTCAAACAACTTTGAAACTTGTTCCAATGGCTCCAAAATGCCCAAAAATTCATGTCTAACCTCTTTTTACTCCTAATTTGGTAAAAATGAAGAAGTTATGGCTTCCCCAAGTCTTTCTGCTAATTGCACCTCAATTTCCCCAAAATATGGCACCATTCTACAAATTTGCCTCCAATTATGCTAACCGAGCAGTGATTTCGCCTAATTCTGGGCGAATTTGTTGAACAGATTAAATTCCCAATGAGGCCTTAATCTCAAAATTTTGGACCACATGGGGGGCCACATGCCCGGGGCTAAGGCCAACGATCCACCCCCACTCCACTCTGCCCGTGGTCCTGTTGGGTGGCAAGCGCCCAAGGGCTAGCCCCTTTCCCAGATGGCGCCATACTTCAATTTTAAATATAAGTTGCATGCCATTATATAATAAGCAACAAAGTGTGGAGTGTTGGTTAGACTTGGGGCTTTGAGTTTGGAAGTCGCAAGTTTGACCGCCACTGCTGCTTCCTAAACCTTAACCCAATGTTTTGTAGCCCTTAGGCTGCCATGTAGTGACCCCTGGTTGGGCCACATGGCAGCCTATGGTTGGACACCAACCAACCAATCAAAATCACCAAAATCAGCACCAATACAATTGTGTCACTTGGCACCATCTAATTCGCTAGAGGAAACAATCATATGCACAATCACCCTGCCACATAGGCATGCCCATTCAATGCCATGTTAGTAGTACAGACTGCTGACTGGGTTTCCTGCATTTTTTTTTTTAATTCACCTGTTTAGGAAAACGAACAGAACATGTTTCTAGGAGCATACAGAGTTTGTTTAGCGCGAAACGAGTTGTGCCAGATTCAGGATGATGAGAACTACATGGTCATTCAGGTTATACATTGATCCGACAACTTTTACTTTTGAGCAAATTTTTTGAGCAACTGATCATTCCTCCCCACTAGAAGCTTTTGGACCCCAAAAGATCACTTTTAGTTGTTCAGAAGGTGAGGGTACAGTGCCCTCACCTTTCCAATCTTGATCCATTTGGTTTTGGAAGGATTTTCTCCTTTGAGCCCCACATGAAGGTAATCCACATTCCCTTGTTGTGAAGACCTTGTTCTTTTGTCAAGAATGGTGTCTTGTGGTAGCTCATCAAGGTATTTAGGAGACAAATCTTCAATGGAAGGAATTTGAACATTCTCTCCTTGATCTTCAGGCAAAGGAGGCTCATACAAACTTAAGTTTTCCACATTAACAACAACATAAATTTGCATATATCAAGGCAAATCCAACCTGAATGCATTATCACCAACCTTTTACAAAATCTTGAATGGATCATATCGAATTGGTTTCAGCTTTTTACCTTATCCTTGGAGTCTCTCTTTGCTAATGTGAAGCCAAACTTAATCACCGACTTGGAACTTGTGATCTACACGATGCTTGTCATGCCTTGCTTTGTACTCACCTTGGCTCCTTTCAAGATGATCTTGAACTGTTTAAGGTACCATTTGGAATCGTTCAATGAACTTCTTGGCTTTGTCCATGTCACCATCAATAGAAACATCCTTCTTACCAAGATGGTATAACAAATTATGACGCAGATGGTAATCAAATTCCCCTACTTGGTTCTCTTGACTCAAGCTTAAATGTACATTTTGAAAGTATGCATATTGTTGAACATAACTTTCATGCAAAATAAAATTATGCTTGAGTAAAGTAATTACACTGACAATAGGCCTAAAAAGCATATCATCAAACTTGTTGTATATACCTTTCTTATACCCGCTGATCAAGTGTAATTTTTGTAAGGATCCCATCCATCAAAAGTTCCTTGATTGTTGCAACTTTGTCACAGAACCATTAAAAATTTATGAATGACATGAAATGGGCTTACCATATTGCATGAGGACTACACCCATGGCATATTCGCTTGTAAGTACATGAGCTGAACTGATCTTTTCTTTCAAGACATCAAATTCCTTTTATTGCTTGCCTCCCCACTGGAAGACCTTTTCCACACTAGTCAATGCATACAGATGAGTTGTGATAGAAGAAAAGTTAGCAATAAACTTTCTCCAATATTGGGTTGCTCCCAAAAAAACTTCTTATTCCAGAGACTATCTTGGGCGTTGCCCAATTCATCATGACATCGACCTTGGAGGGGCCTATCTTCAACTCACCTCCTTCAACAATATGCCTCGAGCACACCAAAGAAGTTTTATCAAATTCACTTTGACATCTTCAAAAACAATTGTTCTTTCTTCAAGACATCAAGTACTTTTATCACATGCATGACATGTTCATCAAGATATTTTTTGAAAAACTAAGATGTCATCTAAATAGACTATCTCATCTAGAAATGGCTCCAATACATCATTCATCATATGCACGAAAGTAGTAGGAGCATGGCTAAGACCGAAAAGCATAACTAGTCATTCAAACAAACCTTGCTTTGTTTTGAATGTCGTCTTCCATGTGTCTCCTTCAACAATTCTACTTTGATGATTTCCACTCCTTAAGTTCCACTTAATGACATGCTTTCCATTCTTCTTGGGCACCAAAACAATAGGTGATCTATATGGTGAAGGAGATGGTCGGATGATCTCTTTGTTCAACAACTCTTGGGTTTGCTTTTGTATTTCTTCATTTTCCATTATTGATATCCTGTACATGCCAATGTTAGAAACATGACAATATTGTTGCAATGGTATTTCATGTTGGATTCCCCTCTTGGGAGGTAATCCCTTTGGTTCCTGAAACATCTCATCATTTTGATTAATCACCTCAATCAAATCAAATTTCAATTTTGTATCACAACCTTCAAACACTTCATAATCAACATCATTATTTGGTTTGATCATAAGAAGCACTAAATTCTTGCTTGAATTCACTAGTCTCTTCATTTGCCTTGCATTAACTAATGAAATATTTAGTTTTTGTGATGAGCTCTCACAATATACTCCACACCATCTTTGAAAAGTGGCACTTGTTTTCATGGTGATAGAAGATTTCTTTTCTATCATAGAGGTAAGGACTACCCAAAATAATTCTTGAAATATCAAGCGGTACAACATCTAATTCAACTTCGTCAATGAAGTTTGTTGTGATTGCAAACCGAAGAATACATTTCCTTGTAACTTGTAAGTTTGTATCCTTGCATATCCAACCCAATGGATATGACTTGGGATGTTGAATGGTTTCAAGATTAAGTTTCTTGACTAAGTCTTCAAATAAAAAGTTGGCTTGAGACCCACTATCAAATAGTGTGTCGATTTTTATATGTTTTGCAATAACCCTCACATGAAATAATCCAATCCTTGTTTCTTCATTTGGAGTGCTAGTGTGAAAATTTGATGTACTAGTGCTATCAATGGATTCTTTTCCTTTTATACCCATGGTTGTAATTTTAGTTTCATCACCTGAATTGGATCCCAAATCCTCTTGAATGATTGCAGTTGTCTTTTCTTTTCTTTTCTGTTGTTGTTGAGTTTCTTAGGCCTCATCTCTAGATGAAGCTTCCAACAATGGTCTTCATCATGACCCTCTTTGGAACAATTTTTACATATTAGTTTCTCTCCTACCTTCTTAATGGATGCATTTTTCTTTCCTTGCCCTTTGAAACCCTTTTCTTTTTCTTTACCCTTAAATGGCTTTTTGCTACCCTCTTCTGGAATATTTTTCCCTCTTGCCTCAAGATGAGTGGCTTGCTCACAAACCTCACCTAGACTATTGGGATTAAACATAAGGATCATATGCCTAAGGTAACTATGTAAACCCCCTATATACTTGAAAAATGTGTCTTATGATTGCAAATCTACACCTAACATTAGAGACCTTCTTCTAAATTCTTGGGTGTAATCTTGCACATTTTGACCTTTAAGTTGTCTAAAGTTTTGTCAATTCATGATGGATTTCTGCATATACGCTAGAGGGTAAAACTAACTTTTAACTGCAGCAATGAAATGAGACCAAGAAATTGATATCTTACCATGTTTTTTTTATCTCTTCTTGTGTCTTGGATTCCCACCATACTAGTGTTTCACCCTCCAGCCTCAAGGAAGCTAGCTGAATCTTTGTATAATCATCTTGAAGGTTTTGAATTCTGCAATAGAACTCCAATTGATGAACCCAATTTTCAAGCTTCTTTGCATTCACTTCACCATTATACATGGGCAATTCAGATTTAACATCAAGTTTTAACAGGGGTGTTTTACCAATTCCTTTTGAGGTATGTTGTTGAGTATGAGTAAGGGTTGTATTCATGGAAGAGGATGAAGATGTCTGTGAAGTTGAAGATGAAGATGATGGTGGAGGTTTACCTCCATTTAAATTACCTCCTCCTCCTCAAGAACCTTCTCCTTTTGGAGGCTTGGAGCTTTCACCCTGCAGTCTTGTATTCCTCTCTTCATAGAGGACTTTCACCATCTTTGTCATGTCAAAGAAAGCCTTCCTAAAAACATTCTCATACTTTGTCATATTTGTAGGCTCTCCTTCATGCGGCATGCTTACTGAAGCTTCAACTACAAATTGAGGTAGAACTGTGGTGGAAATTGTGGCAATCTTGCACTCCTTCTCCTTGACCCAACTGCAGGACCTTCAACCAGATTTCCTTCTCCTCTCTTGAGCTTCAACCTTGTAAGCATCACATTCACTTGAAAACAGTTAAATCCTTCTTGCACAAAGAAAACCAAGAGCTATGATACCAATCTTGATCTGAATGGGAAAATAAGTTTTGTTGTGCTAAATTCCTCTTTAGAATATGTAAAAGTGCTTAGGGATTCATGATGTTAATTGCAAGTTTTAACCTGAGTTTTTGAATGTTTTTATGTAAATTTCATGTACAAATTAACATTAAAAAAAAAAAAAAAAAAAAAAAATGATTGAACAGTAGCATATAACAAATATGAACATCACAAAAAGCAGTATCACAATAGCACATGATGAAGGAGTTCACCCCGCCTGGGCTACATCTCCTTGGTCTAGCTTCCAATGGCTTGGCCCTCTCTATTATGCTCAAAAGTGTGAATACATCAGTTTACAATGCTCAAACAGCTCTGAAACATATTCCAATGGCTCCAGAATGCCCAAAAATGTCTGTATAGCCTCTTTATGCTCTTGATTTGGTAAAAAACTGAAGAAGTTATGGCTTCCCTGAGTCTTTCTACTATTCACACCTCAATTTCCCCAAAATCCAGCATCGTCCTACAAATTTGCCTCCAATTCCACTAATCAAGCGTCAGTTTCACCTAATTATGCACAAATTTGTCGAACGGATTAAATGCCCAATGAGGCCTTATTCCCAAAAATTTGGGCCACATGAGGGGCCACGTGCCTGGGGCTAAGGCTAATGACCCACCCCCATAGGTCGAGCCCCCACTTTGCTCCGCTCATAGTCCTATTGGGTGGCACGCACCCAAGGGCTGGCCCCTTTCCCGGATGGCACCATACTTCAATTTTAAATATGAGTTGTATGTTATTATATAAAAAGCAACAAAGTATGGAGTGTTGGTTAGACTTGGTGCTTGGAGTTTGGAGGTCATGGGTTCGACCCCTATCACTGCTGGTCGAACCTTAACCCAATTTTTAGTGGCTCTCGGGCTGCCATGTGGCAGCCTGTCGTTGGCCACCAACTAACTAATCAAAATCACCCAAATCAACACCAATAAAATTGTGTCACTTGGCACCATCTAATTCACCAGAGGAAACAGTCATATGCACAGTCACCCTGCCACGTAGGAATGCCCAATCAGCACCACGTCAACAGTATGGACTGCTAACTGTGTTGTCTGCATTTTTTTTTAGTTTACATGTTTAGGAAAACGAACAAAACATGTTTCTAGGAGCATACAAAGTCCATTTCGCGCAAAACAAGTTGCGTTGGATTCAGGATGACAAGCACTATGTAGTCGTTCAAGTTCCATACTAATCCAACAACTTTTAATTTTGAGTAAATTTTTTGAGCACCTTATCAGTGTTAGATTGATTCCAGGCACACTACACCTGCGGTTAGACTTGGGATCAAAGGGCTAGGGAACCTACGAAGGTTCCTTGGGCTAGGAAGTCAGATAGAATTTCCTAGATGATAAGGTGGCATATTTAGTCGGGTGGTCCCAGCAAAAGCACCGCAACCGAGCTAGTGTATCATGTATTTTTATTGTTGTTGTTTAATTTATATAAATTGCCATAAATCAAACATTGTACATGTTTTTAATGTTTTTAATATGTTGTAACAACTATATACGTCGAGTTGTTTAATATCCTTTTTCGTGTTGTGAAATTATGTGAAAATTTTAATTATGTTTTGAGGACCTTGAGATGGGTCCTTACAGTACAATCTTACAAAGTGTGGTTGGAGATGGAGAACCTTGAACAGATGTTGGACTATTAGCATTGATCTGTAATTGAAACTTGAAGGTGATATACAAATTGCAAGTGAAATTTTTATACGTGTTTTGGGTAATGGATCAAGTTACTAAACACATAAACAAGTGATTTTTAAACATAATTAATGTCATGTCCCTTCTCAAACACATTAGTAACAAGGTGTTGCTACACAATTTTGGACATTTTTTACTAAGGAAGAGGACCCCACACTTTCGACCTAGGGACTAAGGGGCCAAATCAACTTTATTTAGCTACCGGTGGAATGTGGGGGCCACCCACATAGGAGTTCAAATTATCCATTCAATATGCTTGGAGGGAAAATCGAATGGGTGGATGGAGGGGCCCACATGAAGCTAAGGGGGGCCAAGGAGTTATAAAGAGATATTTTCTCTCATTTTGTATTCATTCTGAATATTTGACAAACAAACTCACTCTTGTACACTCTGCTGCTTAGCATGTCTACTGCCTATTTAGCCATGAGCCTTCCGCAGGGAAGATTCAACCTCTACTTCGGGGGACTATCCATGCTTGCCCTAGGGAGGCTGTTCCATGGAGATTACAGGAGTTTCTAGTAGTGATTCACAGCTCAGCTAGCCACGCAGAGGAAGGGACTGAGTGTTTTCTAGGCAACCAGAAATATGCAGAGGTTGATTTAGCCAGCCAAGAGGCCCCTCACTTGTTGGGAGTTTGCAGGAGCAAGGAATGTGGAGGACTGAGGGTATTTATAGTGTTTTTCATCCAGCCAGCCAGTACACACAGAAGTATACATTTCTGGGCAAAGAGACTATGCAGTGGCCTCCAACAGCTAATTTTTTGGGCTTGATTGAGCAGCCATCAGGGCCAAGGACCATCTGGCAAGCAAGGGATCAGATAGTACAGGGGAAAGCATCATTTGAGGGGTGTTTCTAGGTGGATTTGTAGGTTGTTTCCTGCAAATCAAATTTGGCAACAATAGTCAGAGAGCAGCTCCTAAGAGGCCGAAAATCCAAAGTCAAAACTAGAGAAATTCCCTTATAGGTTTTTTTGGGTTTTGTCCAAGGAGTCTAAGGCTAAAAGGGAAGAATTTTTTGGATAGTTTTTGGACACTTTCCAGTAGGTTGAAAGTTAGTAGATGTAGTCTAAGAGTAGCTCCCAAGAGGCTGAAAATTCAAAGTCAAAATCAGAGAAATTCCCTTCTGGGTTTTTCTAGGTTTTGTCCGAGTCTAAGGCTAAAAGGGCAGAATTTTTTGGGCAGTTTCCAGCAGGCCGAAAGTTAGCAGATGTAGCTGGAGAGAAACTCCCAAGAGGCCAAAAATCCAAAGTCACAATCAGAGAAATTCCCTTTTATGTTTTTTGGGGTTTTGTCCAAGGAATCTAAGGCTGAAAGGGATGAATTTTCTGGGCAGTTTTTGGGCACTTTCCAGCAAGTCGAAGTCAGCAGATCAATAGTTTACTAGGACAGCGCAGAGCATAGTAGAGCAACAGCTAAACAGCCATCTTTCCAGCTATTCTACCACCTAGGTTCAATCCAACTTGTCCTTTAGACAAGCCCAGGTCCACTACTCCATTTATATATTGTACTCATGCTCTCATATTTAATAATGTATGGCTCGCCATTTCCAGTATTATAGTGTTTCATGGGTGTTTGCTAAATGTTTTTAATTTTCCACTGTTGCGCTATTTGTTTAATTGGTTTATCACTTAAATTCCTATTTTATAACATTACAATTAACCTCTAAAACAGAGACATAATACCATATTAGAAACACATAACAGCAAACATGATAAAGGATTTCACCCCTCTCTTGGGCTACTCTCCTGGTCCAGCTTCTAATGCAAGGTCTCTTTCATTAAATGCTCAAATTGATGTTTTCATGGCTTTACAATGCTCATAATACAAAACAAATGTCTCCAATGGATCCAAAACTGTCAAAAACCCCCATTTGGGTTCTTTCTACACCTCATTTGGCCAAAAATTAAGAAAGTTATGTCTATTACCAGTTTTTCCCAAATTCCATAGCTAACCATCCTACAATTTGACCCAAATTTGGCTTGAGCGCCCCAAACCCAGAACCGACATGCAAATTTGGCCTAAAATCCCACCCAACGGGTGAAATTGTCGGATAGTTAAATTGTCCACTAATGCTCAATTTCTTAATTTTTAGGTCCTATGGGGGCCACATGCCCAAGGGTCGGGGCTAACTGCCTGCACTCATTGGATGGGCCCCCAACTAATTTCCACAAGTCACATTAATGCCCATAGAACCCGAGCCGAGTGCCAACACGTGCTGAGGGCTTTTACCTGACAAACTTGGTCATGTGACAAGCCATAAGCCCTAGGGATGGCCCCCTTCCATTTCCACACTCTTGGTTTTGTGTGATCCAGATTTAAACAAGAACACAACAATTTACAGAGATAACCATAAACACAAAGATGCAGCGGAAATAATACTTCACTTCATTAATGTAAAATACTGACATATGCTTACAAACAGAAATGGAAATAAACCAGCCAGGGCGATGGTAACTTATCTCTAAGAAGAGATGTGGCAGCTACATGCCTCTAAACTACCTTACAATGAGGCTCAAGGGCCTTTTTATTATTAAACAATAAGAGCAAACCCTAAACAACCAAAACCCTAACCCGAGGAGATGTAACACCAAGAGTTTATGGGCCCCGTTGGGGTGAGTTGGACAGCCAACTTCCCAGGGTCACGACTTGGTCATATTATCTCCATTTGATGCACATGATAACCCATTAGAAAGATCTCTCCAAGGACTACGATGGAAAAGACGAATTTTAGGCAAAAACTCATTAGTAGTAAATTTCCAAAAAAACATCGTTTAGGGCCTCAAAACGGCTCCGGAAGTTTAGGACCCGAAAAACTGCTAAAAATAGTAAATTGTGCTACAATTAAGGAAACTGAAAAACTGAAGGAAACAATGGTGGGGGTCCAAGTGGAATTGGCGGGTGGCCACCAATATCCACTTGGATCATTCCTCCCCCCTTAGGAAGCAATGGTCCCCACTGTGTTGAGTTCCTCCATGAGATGAGGAAACTTCTGCTGAACTTGGTCCCTGGTGAGCCACTTGCCCTGGTGAAGGAGTCGGCATGCTTTGTCAACTCGATATAGTTGGATATTCTGTTGGCGAGTGTGCTTGATCTGTGTTTCCACGATCCGATCGGTTTCAACTTGTTCCATGCAATCTGGATTCAACTCTGTGGGTGTGAGTTGTTCTGCAATGTCGGATGTGTCTAGTAATGGTGGAAAGTGTTATAGCCTAAATCTACCTCAGGCTGAAGAAAGGTAGGTCTAGGGTAACATCAAACCATGCTTAACCTGGTAGCTAGCCCTACCAAGTCGGGAGAGGACTCTCTCCTTGTCAATCTCAAAGAAAATAAGGCAAATAAGACTTGAGATGGCTGATATGAATACTAATTTTAGGCTAGGTATATTTGCTCAGAGGATTTTGATTAATTTTAATGGTTGGTTGCTGGATCAGATGAGGAAGGCAGCTTTGGGTCTGGGAAATCAACTCAGATTTGCAGAGGTTTCTGTGGGGCGAGGTAGGCAAGTGTTTTAGCATCTTGAAATGAATGTGATGGTGAGTCTAAAGACTGGTGAGGAGTTGGAGAGGGCATGTAAGTTTCATGAGTTCTCTTCAAACAGCAGAAAACATTTAAAACTAAATGACACCCCAAGGCAGAGCAATGAACATCATAGGATTCCACCTATTAATTTTGATTCATTTAGTTATGCAAAAAAAGATAGATGATGGCACATATACACATAAGATAAACTAAATAAGGGAGAAGAAAACAATGCTAATACACATTACCACAAGAATCCCACAAAATGCTGCAAAACCCTGGTTCATTTCCTTTCCAAATTGCAGAAGTGGTTTACAAAGTAGCTCAATGCATCCACAAGAGTCCAACCTTGACAAATGACTAAGAAAGTACAAGATATAGGCATCAAACCACCTATGCTAGCCATCAGGGGTCGAATCCATGAGTCAAGCAGCTATTTCAACAACATCTAAACTAGGAATTGAAAAATAGGCAGTGGAACAGCTTGCCTCTAAAACTAAGGAAACTCATTCATTCATCCTCAAACCAACTCTAACTGATGTATCTACCTCCTCAAGTAATTTTTCATCATATTTACATCATAGTACATCAAGTTACATCATATTACATCATTAATTTACCAAAGAGAGAAGAAAAAGTCAAACTGACATCAAACTAGGTGAAATTCTGAGTTTTTAGGCAAAACAAAATTTTGCCTGATGCACAGCACCCTGAGCCTGATGCGCAGCTCCATTTCAAGGTTGAGTCTGGAGGCCTTCCACTTCACCAAATTAGGCCCAAGATAGCTTGTTGGAAATCTCTACCTATCTATTTTCTATGACAACTATAATTTTTGGATTTGGAGTCCATTTTCCCCTTCAAAAATAATTTCTCCCAAGACTGGTTCCTGTAGGTCCAAAAAGTGGCAGAGAGGGCATTTTTTAGGTGTTTTTTCCCTTTAGGTGACCCAGATCTCCTCCAAAACTTATGAAACTTTCTAGGTTTCATTATTTTTCCATGAGGAATCCAAAAATGTAAGTCTTTTTGCAAAATTCCTAACCAACTCAATGCGCAGTGCCAGTGGTGTTGCGCATCAACTAAAAATTCCTGTGTTTTGCATTATAAAATTGTGAAATGACAAAAATTTCTCAAAACCTCTTCAAATTTGGCAAGAGACAAGCTTACCATTTGCTTTACTGATCCAATGAAGCTTTAGCCAAAATTTTAATTTTATCTTGCTCCTTTTTGTCCCTCAAGGCTCTCTTTAACTTAGCTTTTAGATTGTTTATCCTTGTCTTGCAAATTTTATTCCGAGCTAAATAATGATAAGCCATGTGGCACCACATTTTCTTCTCTTTGTTAGCCTTATCAAGCAGCTTCTCAAGGTCGATATTTACTCTTTCCAACCATGATTCTTGGTCAACCTCAATTTCTTGCTCAAGGGATGTCATCTTGATTTTTCTTCTTCTTACTACTTGCCAGTTTTCTCTAATTGTTTATAGCTCCATAATTGCTTGTTTGTCCTCCAGTTTCTTGTTCTCTCGCTCAAGAAAGTTAATGATCCATTTGGCCCTGTCAAGGTCAAGTGATAAGGCTTGGATTTCAGCCTCCTTTTCTTTGATGATCATATCCTTGAGTCTTGAGCTTTGAGAGCCCAGATCAGTGTCATTTTCCTCAACCAAAACAAAATCCTTGTCCTGCCCTTCAGTAGGCCCTTCATCATGCACTTCTTGCTTTCCTTTGTCTCTTTCTTGTACCTGTTTAGCTTAATAAGAAGGCAAAGCCCCTTTCACCCCAGGTGAAGATAGCATTTTCCTGTGATCCGGTGAAGAAAACAAGACCCGCTCCACCCCTGGTGAAGATAGTACTCATTTAGCATATGAAAAAAGCCTCCTGGTGCCTTTCTCATAAGTTACAAACACAGGAATATGAGCCTCTTCAGTTTTTCTTTCAGGCTCTTTTTGTTGCCCGAAAGGTTCACCTTCTTCTTGTGGATCTGCAAAAATTTGAGGCCCCTTGAAGCTTTCATGGGCAATGAAAGTTTCCCATGACACTCCCAACTGAGTGAGCTAATGCAAAACAACAATTTTGATGATAGCAAAGTGATAAATACTGTTGAGCTATTGTGTGTATGGTCTTCTTTTTGCAGTCACAGTCATCCTCTCTATGTTTCTGCATATTTAATATGGAATTCTCATCATTCTGACCCTGGTGAAGTGCATAAGTAATCTGATGTGGTAGGCATAAAGTCTGGAGAACCTACCCTCACATGTGAATTATTTGATGATAAGTTTCATAAGTGGAACCTATCGGTCCTCCAAGAACTTGAAAGGAAGCACCCTACTCAGTTTACCAAGATATTTGACCTTAATATATGGTTCATAATGCTACTTGTTGATATTCTACCTTTTGTTCCACTTTTCCCCTACATCTGGCATTCTAGTGGCTTCTGCAATAATACCTGGTGAAAGAGTGAAATTGATCCCAGCCAGGTGCACCACATTATTCTCCATGTTTATGACAAATTGCCTTGCTAACTCATGATGGTATTTAACCCTCTCAACCATCTCACAAAACTCAAAGCAAGACTGATATCTGAAACAAGTGGTAGCAAGGGGGCAAGCAAGGAGTTCATTCATGCTAATAGGTTCCTCTCTAATAATTTTTCCACCCTTGTGAGGTCTCCTAGGTTGTACATATCTTTCTCTTGAGCTGTCACTTAGTGTTTCTTCTTCATAACTTGATTCATTGTTTCTTGTCATGGTGCTTGTCTTAGGGAAGGGATGTGATGATGATATGGTGGAAAATGATAATGGGGGAGGACAAGGGAGATGAGTATGAAGACATTTTACTAATGGGAAATGGAGTTGGGGAATGAAGGGAGTGGTTTTGAGAAATTAGGGTTTAGGGAGGGATTTAGGGTTTGATGAAAGGAATGAGTTTCCTTAGGGGAGTGGGATATGGAAAATGGGATTAATGGATTGATTTAGGGAAATGAAGTATAGAAAAGCGGAAAAAAGATGTTTGGTTTTGGGTTATGGGATGAAAGTTTTACAATGAAATGAAAATCTATGAAGACAAGCTAGGGTTTGATTTTCAAAATGAAAAACTCATGAAGAAAACATGTAGAAGATAAAATTCAACTCAAAATCAATGAGGACTTACTTGTAGGAGAGAAATGCAGCGTTTTTTAGGGTTTTTGGGTGATTTTGAATGGTTTGGCAGCGTCTTGACCGATGCGCAGTGCACTGGGCCCAATGCACAGCGCCCTTGTAAATTTACACTGGCTGAAACCCGTTGATGCGCAGCGCACTACCTCTAATGCGCAACGCCAAGAAGATTTGCTAGAAAAACAGGGTTTTCACCTTCTTTTGCCCAATTTGCCTCCAAATCGCGATTTTAACTCTTCATGGATGTCTTGCACAATGAAATAGATGATTAGCATGTTTTCACTTTATATATGGATGCCTTTTGATTTTTCCTTCTTTGAAACCCACTCTTATAATGTCAAAGTCACTTTTGCTCAAAAACTTTGTTTTTCTTTTGAAATGTGACTTTTCTTGATCAATTAATGGACTGATACATTGATGCTTTTGTTTTTACAGTGGCTGGAGTTGACAAGGATACCAAGGGCAGCACCTAGAACTTATTACATTAGAAAACACTTTAAATTACATAAAATTTGTACAAAAAAAAAAAAAAAAAAAAAAAAAAAAAAAAAAATAATAAAATAATAATAATAATAATATATAATAATAATAATAAAATAAATAAATAAACAAAAACAAAAAACAAAAAAACAAAAACAAAACAAAACAAAAACAAACAAACAAACAAACAAAAACAAAAAACAAAACAAAACAAAAAACAAAAAAAAACTAACTAAACTTTGTTAACAGAGTTTTGAGGTAAAAACCATTTATTGAGCATATCATCAGTGACTTTATGATTCTCTGAACTTATAAAACCTCCTCATGTGACTGCTAACCTTTTATTGAGTTTTGGATGACCATGGTGGCAAACTCTAGACCTAGTGAGACTAAAACCCTAAAACTAATTTTTGTAAATTAAATGAAACAAAATGACAATAAATGACCTAAAGCATGTGAAAACAGGCCAGCAGGTGAATGTCATGAGGGAAATGACAATGAACCACTACCATCAGTTGATCCATGACCTAATGGAATGAAATTGATCACATGGGACACCTAATATGCATGCAAAAAGAGAAATTTGATCACTGATGGAGGGATGAAGATACCGACACTAACAGAAATTATGGCAGAAGGCGATCCACATTGAACACTGGGTGCGGGCCAAGGAATGGGGGAATGCTGATCTCAAATGCATTGTCTCCCACAGCCTTGGTAATGGTGTAAGGACCATATCAGAGTGGTCTGAGTTTCTGATAGGCTCCAGTAAGGCGTTCCTTTTGCAAATGCAACTAGACTTTGTTGCCCACCTCAAACTTGTGTGGCACTCGATGTTGATCATGTTGCTACTTGTACTTGGAATTTGATTTCTCTAGAATGTCATGGATCTGCTGGCAAATATGTTGGATGTGCTCAATGAAGTTGTTTTCCTTATCTATTTCAGACTGGACATGAGCCGAATCTGCGTGAGTAGCTGCAAATGGCATGGCCACATCAATGGAACATAGTGGCTGGAATCCCAAGCCCACTTGAAAAGGGTTGTGGCCAGTCGAGCTATGGAGAGCCCGGTTGTAGCTATGTTGAACATAGGGGAGGCTCTCGTCCCATGTGCATGGATGCTTTGAGTTGTACATGCGTGGAAGTGTATTGATCATCCTTTGACAACCTTTATATGGCCATCAATTTGAGGATGGAAGGTTGTGGACTTAGTGAGTTAGTGTCCAGCATCGACCAGAGACTGGACCAAATGTTACTGAGGAACCTACTGTCCTGATCTGAGAATGATAGATTGTGGGATCCCAAAGTGTACCCCACACTCGTTCAAAGAAGATTTTAAGCAGTGGCTTCTGCTGTGATATATTCTTCTTGCAGGCCGCCATAATGGCCATCTTCGAGAACCTGTCGACGACCACAAAAACATAGTCATTTCCATGCTTAGTGGAAGTAAGGCCTGACATGTAGTCCATGGAGATGGATTCCCAAGGTTGACTAAGGGTAGGTAGCAAGGTATAGAGGCCTTGCTTCTTGATGGTCAATTTGTCAATGGCACAAGCAGTGCATGGTCTGATGTACTTCCCAACATCCTGTCGAAGATTCGGCCAATAGAAATACTTCTGCAACACTACCACCATTTTCTCAACCTCGAAATGCCCAGTAGCCTGACTGTAGTGTGCTTCCCAAATCATCATGGCACACTCGCTTGAAGGAACACAAAGGTGACCAAGGTGGCATAACAGGGCATCCTTGAGGTGAAAATCTAGAATATGTTGACCCTCCAAGAGTGTCTGGTATGTGTGGCCGAATTCTAGGTCGCTTTTGTAGAGAAGTGGCCAATCAGAAGTCTCGTGCCCTCAAGAGTTGAGCACGGTGGTTAATGCCATGAGCGGTGGTCGACTAAGGCAATATGCAACATTATTGGTGTTGCCTTTCTTATACTTGATATTCAAATGGAACTGTTGCAGGTATGTGGACCACTTCTGATGGCGATCATTCTACAATTTTCCTTGGGTCTGTATGAACTGTAAGGGTTGGTGTTCTGTGTGAATGACCGTTTCCTTCCCTAAAATGTAATGCTTCCATTGTTGGCAAGCCTGCATAATGGAATACATCTCTTTGTCATAAGTGGGATACTTCCGGACTGTGTCTGAAAGTGTCTCACTGTGATATGCCACTAGATGCACGTGTTGAGTAAGGACTACCCCAATAGCATAGTCAAAGGCATCTGTCACGAACTCAAATAGTTGTTGCAAGTCTGGTAATGCGAGCACTGGTTCCGAGTGTTGTACCTCTGAGATAGTAGTAGGTCAGCTACCAATGCCAGAGCATCTAAAATAATTGTTTTGGGGCTTTTGGTTTTAGTGTTGGAAGACCAATGAATGAAGGCAGATGTAGATTTGAAATACTTAATCCTTTGGATAATATTAGTATCTCAGCAAAGGGTTACTATAAAGCCTTACATAGTGATATGGATCAAATAGTGGTGAGAAGAAGACAGAAAATAATATGATTATCACAGTTTCTAGACTGTAAAACAGAACAATCATAAGTATGAAAACCTTCTAAGCTACATTCCAAAGATTCAAGGCAGTATACTTAATCTTACAAAAGATACTGATGATTTATTGATTAGAGGGGATTAGCTAAACATACAGTTCATTAATCCATTCTCTTAATAGATTATCACTTCAGGAGTTTATAGGAAAAAATTGAGACACAATTATTCCTACCTAGATATCTCTATAAGTCATAAGCATATGAAGAAAAACATAATGATTGATAACTGGAAAAACTTACAACATAACACAAACTGTGTAAAACCAAATTCAAAATCCTTTGCTTTGTATTAAGGTTCCAGAAAGACTGAGTACATCAAGTGTCTAGAAAAGCTTCCTTCAAAGGTGTAACCAGGTTCAAAGTAGAATGAACAGTCACGACTTAACAAGCAATGAACAATGAACCTTGAACCCATAACAACTCAAGAAGAGAGTTATTTATACAATAATGGAACTAAAAACTAATTAATATTTATACTAGGAAAGGAAAGATCTTCATGCAAGAAGATAGGGGCAGTTATTTAACTGCTTCTTGTTGTCCCTTTTATTCAGGTTGTGTTGGCTTTGTTGTTTGATATTTTTCCCTTTAAGTTGCTTGATTGTTTGTATCCTTTACGCTGGTTGATTCCTTCATTTGATCTTTCATCTGATACTCTTTAAACTCTGTGAATATCCTTTGACCCTGCTGAGTAGCCTTTACTATGTTCTTTTTACCTTTACTGTGCATTTCAGATTTTTACTATATTTTTCAACAATAAATCGTTTTAGATTTTATGCTACAGGGTAAAGTGATTTTATATGATCTTCGTATTTGTCTTCTAACTGTATGCAAGCTTTTTTCTTTGTAAGCCTGGAACAAGAGTTTTTACCTGCAAAACACATAAATTGTTAAGAAAAACATAGGTGACAGAAAAGGTCGTCAACGGATTTATTGAGCTCAAAAGGATATTGGAAGGAGTCCAGAGCGTATTGAAAGGTAAAACAATGGTTTTATTGTTCCCAGAGGTTTAGGTTGGTTCTTTGTTTAAATCATAAAAACATTTTAACAAAGAAATCCTTTACAAAACAAGGTATGGCGGACTTGAAATAGTATGAATTCGGGCGGATAAATGACGTCGGGTCTGGGTTCATCGGATATCGCAATCACAGTTTAGCGAAGGAAAGGGCCATTGCAAAGGAATGCGATAGGGGCTAGACGCGATGTGGAAAATAAATCATGGATAACACTGCGATTGGGTATGAGTTCCCATCGCATATCGAAAATCGCAATGGTGAAGGGTGTATGTTTTAGCCGGGACTTGCGATGATGGGTGAATGCGAAATGGGAAATGAATTATGAAATATATTGCGTCGGGTCTGGGTCCATCACACATCACATATCGCAATGCGGAGGAGAGTGCATGCACATTGAAAATTCTATGATCCACCAATATTGCGGTATGTTATGGAATACATAGTTTTATAATAAAACTTATGGTTTCGGGATATTTAGTAAAGTTAGTTAATAATATATGGAAAAAGGACTTTTACGGTTTTAATACTAATATTAAATATGAGTGGAAAGGGGAAATACACTAAGTATAATGCCTTTTCATGAGTTATTTGCTTTTCACATATATACATCAATACTTAGGCTAAACATCTTTTTGTGGGTTTTTTGGGTAGAAGGGGATTTAACATGGGGTTTTCACTTTTCCTAGGCAAAAAGGATTTTAACCTTAGGAAAAGGGGTTTTTTATGGAAAATGAATGAATATGAATTGTATGAAGGTGGGAAGGGGAAATTAGTAAATATATGGATGAATGGGGATTAGGGAAGTTAATTAATTGATCTTATAGACCTTCATTGGCTTTGTGTAATTGCCTCATGGACATAGAAACATATGGAAAACATGATAAATGTACATTTTGTCCAATCAATCATCATACTTCTGCAACCTTTCTTCCACTTACCCTTTGTTTATCCTATCATTTTTTCTTCACTTAATGGGTGCATTTAAGCTAGCAAACCCTTTTCCTTTCTTTTCTTTTCTTTTTTAAAACAAACTATCTCATTCTAACCTTATAACATCCAGGGGCTCAGATTAAACTGATGAGCACCTTATTATTCTCTACCTAACTACTAATCTGCCAAAATTAAACAATTTGGCCAGATCTTTATTCTCTAATTATAACATCAAATTTAAAGCATGAAGCAGTCAAAATTAAACTATTTGACTGTCATGGGTTGTGGCATTTATGACAAGCTGCACACAACCATTATTTTGCGGAAAAAATAGTAGTGGCATTTAGACTTTCTCACTTTCAGAGTTTATTTGTTTTCTTTTCTTTCTAACCTAACTTCCTTTTGTCTTGATTTTTTTTTAGGGCATCTAACCTAACATTTTCTTTAATATGGACATCATCATCAAGATATTTTCAAAAACATTTTATTCAATATTGTTATGTCCATATCCTAACTTAAGATTTTGTTCAATTTTTTTTTTCCTGACTAATTTATTCTATCTTATCAAAACCAAAAAATGCTACAACATTGGCTCCATCTCGGGATTGCTTTCTCCTGTAGAATTCAGAGAACCTGCAGATCCATGTGCCTTCTCCTCGAGCTATGGAGCCCTTGCTGTAAGAAAAATCACACTAACATCTTGAAAAGTAAAAGAAAACCGGAGTATTTACAATAAAAACTATTTCAACTTCTTAGTATTGAATGTAATGTTTGAGAAACCTTCCATTTACAGGATAAGTGGAATATAGCCCCTCAAGATTCTGCAGCACAAAAGTGTTGTTACCCTTTACTTCAGCAATTGCTAAAGGTCCAAACCATATACTGTCAAATTTTCCATGCTTTCCTTTCTCTTCTCTCCTAGCATCCCATCTTAGAACTAAATCACCTTCCTTAAAGTCCCTTTCCCTGGCTCTTCTGTCAAACAGGGCCTTCATCTTATTCTGATATTTCTTTAATTTATGTTGAACTTCATCTCTATTTTCATCAAGTTCAATAATCTGATTTATTCTTCTTGCAAAATCCTCAGGTTCATCTGTTGAATCCTGCAGGAATTTTAAAACAGGGAACGCCAAATTGGTAGGGAAGATTGCATCTTTCCCATAGACTAATTGAAATGGACATTTTCCAGTTGATTTCTTTGGAGTAATTCTGTTTGCCCATACTGCATAAATCAAATGTGAATCCCATCTCTTCTTATGATCAGCTAGAGTCTTTTTTATTACCTTTACCAGACTTTTGTTTGATGACTCTGCAAGGCCACTACCTTGAGGGTAGTATGGAGTTGAATGATGTAACAGAATCTGATATTTCTGGCAAAAGTCAATCATTTTAATACTAGAAAAAATTGTTGCATTATTAGTGACAATCTGAGTTGGGCAACCAAATCTAGATAAGATATTATCCTCAATAAACTTAATTACTATTGAATCAATAGCATTTCTGACTGGAATTGCTTCAACCCATTTAGTAAAGTAGTTTGTTGCAGTGAGGATCCATCTACACTAATTACTTGAAGTGGGGTGAATCTCTCCAACAAAATCTAAACCCCATTGAGAAAAAGGTGCTGAAACTATTGATGGAACGAGTGGAAGAGCCACTAATTTTTGTTTACTAGCAAACATTTGACAAGGAACACAACCTCTGACTTTTGCCCCTACTTGTAAGAACAATGTGGGCCAATAAAATCCTCCCCTCAGAATCTTGTATGTTGTTGCTCTCCAAGCATAATGTCCCCCACAAAATCCTGTATAAAATTGATCAATGATTCCTTCAGTTTCTGATTCTATTAAACATAATAACAAAATATTCAATGGATCTTTCCAATATAAATTTGCATTTATAATGCAGTACTTGACTGATTTTAACTTAAGGGTTTTACACTGGGTTTCGAAGAATGATGTTGGACACTCAAAATGGTTCAAGAAATTTACAATATCTTGATACCAGTTTGACAACAAGAATTTTTCATCAATGTGTATAGTATTGATCTCCTTAGAAGGTAGAGGTTCTTGTGGGTTCTTTTCTTTAAGATGAAGGGAAGGTTCTTGTGGATTCTCCCCTTCTACAAGGACAGAAGGTTCTTGTGTATTCTTCCCTTGTATTTCTAAAACAGAATTGATTCCAAGTACTTTGTAGTTGGATTCAGCTCGAAGCTTAGCTAACCCTTGACCTTTTACTAACTTGGTAATCTTGATAGTTAGATCAAACTCCAGAATTTGAGTGATCCATCTACCTCTTTTCCCATCAGTGTCTAGTTGGGTTAGGACAATTTTCACATCACTATTAGGGACATAAGCAGTAATAGGTGAATGTAAGACATACATCCTGAATGATTTCAAGGCTTGAATGAGGGCATAGGCTTGCTTCTCAATGATGTCATACTTAAGCTCAACATCTCTCATAACCTTGCTGAAAAAGGCTATGGGTTGGTCATGGGAATCTTCATTTTTCTGTAATAGAACGGCACTAAGGGTTGTTTCAAAGGCAAAGAGAAAATGCTAAATGGCTTGGTATAATCGGGGTTGGCTAAGGTGGGAGCTTCAAAGATAGACCTTTTTATTTGTTCAAATGCATGCCTAGAAGAGGCAATCCGTTTGACTTCATGGTCCTTTCGAAGCATGCCAGTTATATCTTTTACAATCTCTGCATAATTTGGAATTAATCTCCTTACTCTTGCCTAGAAAAGCTTGAATCTCCTTCTTGTTTCTAGGTAAGGTCAATGTTTCAATGGCAGATACTCATTTGGGGTCAATTACTACTCCCTCCTTTGAAATTATATGGCCCAACAATTTTCCTTCTTTGACAACAAACAAGGACATCTTAGGGTTCAGTGATATTCCAAATTTTCTACACCTATCAAAAACCTTCATCAAGTGCTTTAGATGTTTCTGATCAGATTTAGAAAAAACAGTTATGTCATCAAGATAAATAACCACAAATTTATTTACTTGACCCATAAAAGCAATGTCCATAGCTCTCTAAAATGTTGCTCCAGCATTGGTTAAGCAAAATGGCATCCTAGCATACATGAATGTACCCCAGGGTGTAGTAAAGGTTGTCTTCTCTCTGTTTGATGTATCAACATTCACTTTATTGTAACCTGAAAAACCATCAAGCATAGAAAGTCTTTGTGCTCCTGAAACCATTTGAAGTAACTGATCCATTTTGGGCAAAGGATAATTATCTTTTAATGATGCCTTGTTCAAATTTCTAAAACCCACACAGAGTCTTATTTCTCCATTTCTCTTTCTAACAGGAACTAGATTTGCAACCAAATTAGAATATCTAAGAGGGAGGATGATCTGAGAATCTAGCATTTTCTTAAACTCCCTTTCTATAGTTGGTAGAAGGTTGGATTTATCCTTATAAGTTTATGTTGATAAGGTTTTTCTTCTGGCTTCAAAGGAATCTTATGTTGTAATAATGAAGTATCATAGGTCTTTAGATCAGCATAAGTCCAAGCAAAAACATCCTTATAATTTTCTAATAACTTAAGATATTGAGCTTTGATCTCAGGGTCTAGAGATGCACATATTTTGATGTTTTTGATATCTTCATCAGTTCCAATGTTAATCTCTTCTATGTCATCTTCTGAAGAAATAGGCTGATGGTTTCGGAGGACATCTTTTTTATCAAACAATTTTTCTAAAGGAATGAGTCCTTTTGGAACAAAATTATTAGATAATTGAATAATGTCATGATTAGCAATCTAGGTTTTAAAATATGAAGTATCATTTCCGTCTACATTTTCATTTATTTTAGTTCTATCTTCATCAATTTGTAGAAATGAAAAATCATCTATTACCTGCAGAAATGATTTCAAATGTTCATCATCTTTGAATATTTGCCAATGTTTCAGATTATCTGGGATAGATGGCCTATATTTGACTTGTATCTGATAGCGTACATCAGTATGATCAGGAATTTTTAAAGAGCTAGTAGAGACAGCTAAGGCATTTGCATGAATATTCTGATCTCTGGGAATATGAGTCAAATTAAAAGCATCAAAGAAGTTTTAAACTGAATCCCATACTTCATTTCGGTAGGACCTAAGTCTAGGGTGCTTGGTCTGGCAAACATTTCTTACTTTCTTAACAATAAGTTCTGAATCAGTAAAAACACTTAAGTTTTGAGCTTGTAACCTTTTGGCTAATTGCAATCCTAAAAGCAAAGCTTCATACTTATCCAAGTTATTTGTAACTTCGAAGTCTAATTTGCATGATTGGGTTATATTTTCTTTTTCAAGTGAAATTAAATCTACTCCATCTCCTGCCCCATCTTTTATGCAAGAACCATCAAAGAACAGTTTCCAAATATCAATTTAGTTTGGTTCAGGACTTTCAACTACCTCTTCAATTTTGACTTGAGTTTTATGTTGGTTTGAAGTGAGTTGAAAACAACCAAAGTCTTGATCTATTGCATAAATTGGATGGTTCCTTGCCTGGCCAGTCTTACAAATAGTATGTACAAATCGTACCTCTCTATATAATCTTCATTGTTGTCCTCCATAAATAGGAATAGTAGCATATGGCATATCCATCTATAGGGTTCCCCCTAATTTGGCACAACAAGACCTAGAAAGGAGCATTCCAAACTTGGGAGGAATATCTATGACAACAATATCAAGTACTACACTTTTCACTGGAATTTGGGCAAGGGTAACCACTATATCCTTGATGAATCCCAAACAGGGCACCCTTTTAGAATCAAAAGTGTACAGGTCATGGTAGGATCTAGTTATGTCGAGTTTCAAATGGTCCATGATAGATTTTGGCATAAGGTTGTGTGATGCTCCTAAATCAACATGGAATCATTTGTTTTAAGAGTTACGTAGAAAGGAGGCACTATCTCATCTATCATGTCTGAACTAGGGCCAAAAACTACTACTAGTTTTTCATCTTACAGACTTATGACATCACCTTCAACATCAACCGAGGTATTTTGTATCCATTTTGTGACTTGGATTTTGTAACCAGGGTTTTTATAAAGCTTTGACAGCGGAATTGGGATCTTAACCCTCTCTAATTATTTTTCAACATTAAATGTAGTCAAAATGTTTTTACGAGTTTAGGTAGTATCAATTGACTGGTCTAAGGGACGAATAAGAGTTCTTTGAGCTTCAGCAGTTTTGGTACGTGGTTCAATTATTGGAGTTTCCTTTGTAGGTCTCCCAGGACCAAGCCTAGGCCTAAGATCATACCTCTTGTTTAAATCTGCAATTAAAAATTCAGAGAAAGCGTGATATTTAGAGACCTGTGAAGCTTCCTGATCTTCTTGAACCTGATTTTGTTGTGAGAGAGGAATGATGACTGTTTGATTGGAAGAAAAATCCATACTATTAATATCTTCAGTAATTGTCATGGTATTATCATCAGGTTGTTGGTCATCTATCAATAGAGGAGTAGGAACATGTTGATCATTGCTAGGTCTCTAAAGAATTTGTAGTGGTGGATTTCGTTTATACTGACCTTGATTTTGGTTTTGGGGTCTAGTAACTGTTTTTTGTATTGTCCTAAGCTGGGTCTCAATCTTTGAAATCCTATTTGATAGTTTTCTAAGAAGAGATGTTATTTCATCTATTTTTCAGTCTTCTGATTTAGTCTTAGAGGAACTAGAGGCTTCTTGAACAGATTTGAGTTTTCTTTGGGCCTTTTCTTCCTTAAGTTTTAAAGAAGCTGAGGTTGCCCTATTTGCTTCTACTTCTATTGCGTTTGTTTGCATATATTCAAGAGTTCTTGAAGTTCTCTCTCGTATCATAACAACAAAGTCATCATCAAAAGCTTTAGAAAATCTAGACCTAGCTGCTGCTACAGGGGGCTTATTATCAGCAGGCATTTTGTGATAGAGTTTATTGAATCTTTTGATAAAATCTGATACTGGTTCACCGAAGTTCCTTTTAAGCTCTTCAAATTCTGAGAGGAAGTAAAGAGGATCCTTTTGCACACCCCATTGATTTCTAAATAGGGTTGTAAGCTCTTCCCAATTTCTAATTGAAGTTGTTGGTAACTACCTAAACCAAATCTTCACATTTCCTTCAAGTGACTGTACAAACAATCTCATATAAATGTTTTCTTGTTCAATATCATGTTTTTTGCAAAGTCTAGGAAAGCTTGAAGATGGTCCTTAGCTAAGGGACCAGTTTCTCCATTGTACTTGGGAAGGCATTTTAAATATCCAGATGGGAATGCCTCAAGATTATCAGCTAAGACCAAGGCAGCATATCTAGCATGTACAATAGGTCGGAAAGCCATGACACCAGGTGGAGTATGAGGTGTTTGTGTGGATGTAGAGGATGAAGAAGAAGCAGAGTAAGAAGATGGTGATTCTGGGGTTGATGAACTAGTTGGAGGTGAAGGAGGAGGAAATCTCCTTAAAGACTTCAAAGGAGTCTTAAGAACTAACCTTGGGTCCTGTAAAGGAATACCTTCTTTTGTTTCAAAGAGAGGATTGGTATATATAGAGAAGGTCTCCTCAGGTTGTTCAGAAGAAGAAGCTTCAGGTCGGTCAAAAATGGAAGGAAATGGATAGGAGATGTTATCTCAAAATCAGGTCCTGATGGGCTGCAAACCAGGAAGACTTCAAGTAACTATTTCAAACCAATCTTTTGACTAAGGCTTAGCCTCCTTAGCCTGAGAGGGCTCTCTCAAAGGGTTATTGATTTTGACTAATAATTAGATGGCTAACTCTTGTGGAATAACATTGACAAATATGAAGGCTGGACAAACATTACATAAGTTTCCATTGGGCCTATGGAGTCAATCATACTTCAGTAAACAATGATACTGCCTTTACATAGAAGTCAGGGCATTTAGCATTTGGATGTTTAGAACACAACTCATATAAAACCACAGTTCATAAATGAATACAGGAAATCAGAGCACAATCAGTGAATTCTGAGTGATTACACATCTATGCAACTGTAAAAGACATTAAGGAAAGAACAAAATCACACATTCTGAACATGGAAATCCTTCATGAATCCTGAGAAGAAAAGCAGCCAACTTATATTACTGAACTCTGTCTTTACATAAGCCAAACAGTACTCTGTTATAAAATTTCCAACCCTGATTACATTCCTGTTTCAGCTATATATAGAGCTCTTATTCTAACTGATCGAGATTCCTCCTTAAGCATGAGGGGAATTCGAAAACTACTTCTATTACTAACAACTCTTAAACTCTAACTACTTTAATAAATACAACATAGTGTTGACTGGAGCTTTTTTAGAGATCTAAATCAACTATGACTCTAACTCCATATTACATGCATAATGGCCTTAATTAAGATGATTCCTTTCTTTGACATCTGGTTCTTTTTCAGTTTGGCTGAGATGGGTGTTTAATGCTCCATGTTGACCTTGAACATTGTACCTTCTCCACTGTCCAGAAAAATTGGGAGCCTATCCTTGCTTCTCGGCTTTATGGTCTTCAAATCTTCATGAGTCGGTTTTTAATTGTTATCCCTCAAAATATGACGGTGGCCACGTTGTGATGTGTTGTCCACTGTTATGAAACCTGATTTGATGATGTTTCATCCACTATTTTGAAAACAAAAAGGAAAATGCATTCAAGCTGTCTGATGCATGCTTCAATTTTCTTATGATGTGACAAAATGCCACTTTTTGATTCAAACCATTTATTTCCACTTGTGCTAGTATGATTGGCTGTTGTAACTTCAGGTGTTCTCGTTGTATACAACTGTCCTTCAAAATTTTCCCGCTTCAACTTCAAAATTGGTTCATTGCATTTTAATTTTGCAGCTACAGCAGTTTCGTAGCGCGTTACGAAACTGCTGAGCAGTCATCATGTTCAGCAGCTTTTAAATTCAAAAGTCCTTCAAGCTTTTAGCATTCAGCATCAGTTAAACAGGGTGGGTGATGTGGAGATTGACTTCTTGGTATCATAAAAACAGAGCTTTAGAACCTGAGCTCCAAAAGCCAAATTTGTGCCAAAAAATGATTTGATTGTTCCTATGTCCTCCCAATAATCATTAAAAAGATATGCCTGTACATTGCATTCTTTTGTTAATGTAGGAATAATTTATGATCCAAAATCATTGGCAGTTGGGTTGAACCTGAGAAATCTGAGAAGAATGTCTATCTTGAAGACATACACACCCATTGATGCAATGTATGGTTTTTTGTCAGCCTCATTGGGTGACAAACCCCAGCACTGTTGTGTCCACTTTTATAGCTTTTAGATCATCCCCCTTTGGCTTCTCACTAAAATAAAGCACGCTATATTTTCCCCAGCATATTGCAATTCAACACAAACCAAACTAGCTTTGAAGGCTTCACGTATCTCGTGGCTCTGCCCGACACTTTGGCACTCTCTTCCAGAAGAGAAATTATCAACACCTTTTGCATCTACAATATTGTCTGATGAGCTGTTGTTTTTACTTTAATAATTTTCATCATCATCCACTCTAGACTCATCTTCAGCTTCTTTTATTTTGACACCTTGGTAAACACAATCTGTCTTCAACAAAATATGCATCACCATGAATAGGTTGACTTCCATCCTTACATAAACCTACTTCTCTCTCTCTATGTCCTATCCTACCACTTGGCAATACAGCACTTCGACCGTGCTGAACAGGAGATTTCAACACATTGTCTACCTGCAGTGGAACAGTTCTCAAGCCCTCAGAAGCACAGGCTATCACAGGATTGCTAGTTCTTTGCCCACTTTTATGCACATGCGAGCCTCCCACTGTAATTCTGCCCATTAAGTTATTGTTGCTCAACCTATGAGATGATTGCGGTGATGAATCTTTAACTTCAATGCCAGCTGTTGGGAGGAGGTTTGAATTAGGTTGAGATTTTGAAACCCCTGGGTTACTGTAACTTGTTGTTCCAGATAAATGTTCTCTTCTTTTGGCTAGAGCACACTTTGTTGACTTGTCGGACTCTGTTGCAGTGATATTAGTGCGAGATATCAAATTATATCCCAAAAATTGGCCTGGATAATTTACAGTGGCATAAGCATTTGGAAAAACATAATATGGAGTATACTAAACCTCCCATCACACGAAGCCTTAGAATCGCTTTCCGTACTCTCCAAAATTCTTTATTAGATGTGCTTCATCAATAATAATGTATCACCAACTGAAACGTTTAAGGGCGGTCTTTGAGTATGACCATGATGGCCACATCCAGACTGCAACTCTCTGCTAAAAATCCAGCAAATACAACCGAATGAACAGCACCGATACGAGCACAAGCAAACATTGCTATCGGCAGTTCTGCTAACATAGGCAAATAAATTGCCACTGCATCTCCTTTCTTGACACCAATATCCTTCAAATAGTTCGAAAGCTGGCAAACCTTCATGAGCAGTTCATTATATGTTAAGCATCCATCAAAACCAGGATCATTCCCTTCCCAATAAACAGCAATCTTATTACCTTTTTCAGCCTCTACATATCTGTCTATAACATTGGAGCATATATTTGTAATTCCACCCTTGACCACTCAATATTTATTTTTCCCTTGCGCACATTAAAATTTTCAAGGTAAACTTTTACGCCCATTCCGCTTCTCAATAAAACTGAGATGCAATATCAGCCCAAAAACCAGCTGGGTGTTGGATAGACCTTTTGTACATATCAAGGTATCGTTGGAGAGAAGAAACCAAGGCCTGTTGGCTGAATTGATTTTTGGGTACAACAAAATCATTTTCCTCGGAGACCAGGGTTCCCATAATTGCAGCATTCAAGGATTACTTTGATTTCTTTGCAAACAGCGCCACTTTAGAGCACGTCCAGGGAACTGTAGATCACAAGGAATTTCTCAGCATGCGAGGAGGGTAAGCAATGCAACGAGGAGAAGATCTCAGAGCTTTCCGCGTTCAGATGAAAGGAACCCCGCAAAGTGAGAGAGGGAACAAACTACGAGCCAAGACATATGGCATACAGAGCGCTGTCGAAAGCTTTACGAGTATTGGTGACTGAATTTGGCGAAACACCCATAATCCACGTAAACAAGAAAACCTATATGCTTTGACTCGCTTGAACTCTATCCGCTAGCTGTCATCTATAAGGGGTCCCATTTGACCCAGCAATACCAATTTTGTCCATATCTTGAGAAATATAAGCCCAAAAGCCCAATCCTGATAAAGAAGAAACACGAGACTTTCATCCACAGGAACCTGCAAAGAGACTACCACCAGAAGATGAAACAAGAGTCTGATGAAACAGGTATCACAATGATCCATAATGATAGAAAAATATGACTTTTCAGAACCATTAAAGACCATTTTATGAATTGCATGAAAAGAAATCTGTAGCTGTAAACTCTCAAATAGTCTACTAAATATCCAACTCCAGCTGTCGCAGCCCCAATAACATAATATCCGATATTGAAGGCATAAATATCGTTGCACTTAATGCCATAGGTAATTGGAAGCCGTGGAATTGAAGCAAACATTTCCCACCCTAACGAGATAGATATCACAAACATTGCTGAGTTGAAGCAGAGCATAGTGGTCACTGAAAAAAGCCCTGTTTTAAAAGAGAACTAAACTCGGACTAACACTAACCTCTTCAATCAAATTGATGTTTCGAATTTAAAATATTTTTGTTTTTTTTTAGTGATAACAGATGGTAGGGCATATGAAATCTGTGGGTTTATATTCTGGTATATCAACACCCAAATCAGATTCAGTTTTAGGTGATCCTGGTCGTAGTGTGGGTATTGGATGAGATTCTAATGAATGAATAAGGTAGGCTGACTTAAAATCAACTCCTCTATTTAGAAGTTCAGCAACCCTAGGTGATAAATGGGAGTAATCAGGATCAGATGGGATATTACTATAGGGGTCAAATGATTCTAATTCTTTAGACTGTAGGACTGAAGAGGAAGAAGAAAATGGTTGGTGTCCCCTTTTAGAACTGGCTTTTCTCATAATCCTTCCAGGATCTGACAAAGGACTAACTATGTCAACTTATGAACTAGATCTGATATGTTTAAAAGGTGTCAGCTTGGAAGTGTGGAGTCGCCTAGGTGAATGATTTTAACCTTTGTAAACCCTTTAATCACCTTAAGGAAAAGAATGAATGAATATCGTTGTCCCAAGGGAAACTTAAGAGAAATTTGAATCCCTGGCAATGGCACCAGTCTGATTTTGTACCTCTGAGATAGTAGTAGGTCAGCTACCAATGCCAGAGCATCTAAAATAATTGTTCTGGGGTTTTTGGTTTTAATTTTGGAAGACCAATGAATGAAGATAGATGTAGAATTTAAATACTTAATCCTTTGGATAATATAAATATCTCAGCAAAGGGCTTCTATAAAGCTTTACACAATGATATAGATCAGATAGTGGTGAGAAGAAGATAGAAAAAAATATGATTATCACAGTTTCCAGACTGTAAAACAGAACAATCATAAGTATGAAAACCTTCTAAACTATGTTCCAAAGATTCAAGGTAGTATACTTAAGCTTACAAAAGATACTGATGATTTATTGATTAGAGGGGATTAGCTAAAAAGACAGTTCATTAATCCATTCTCTTAATAGATAATCACTTCAGGAGTTTATAAGAATAAATTGAGACACAATTATTCCTACCTAGATATCTCTATAAGTCATAAGCATATGAAGAAAAACATAATGATTGATAACTGGAAAAACTTGCAGGATAACACATACTGTGTAAAACCAAATTCAGAATCCTCTGCTTTGTATTAAGGTTCCAGAAAGACTGAGTACATCAAGTGTCTAGAAAAGCTTCCTTCAAAGGTTCAACCAGGTTCAAAGTAGAATGAACAGTCACGACTTAACAAGCAATGAACAATGAACCTTGAACCCATAACAACTTGAAAAGAGAGTTATTTATACAATAATGAAACTAAAAATTGATTAAGCTTTATTCTAGGAAAGAAAAGATCTTCATGCAAGAAGATAGGGGCAGCTATTTAACTACTTCTTGTTGTCCCTTTTATTCAGGTTGTGCTGGCTTTGTTGTTTGATATTTTGCCCTTTAAGCTGCTTGATTGTTTGTATCCTTTACGCTAGTTGATTTCTTCATTTGATCTTTCATCTGATACTCTTTAAACCCTGTGAATATCCTTTGACCTTGCTGAGTAGCCTTTACTGTGTTCTTTTTACCTTTACTGTGCATTCAGGTTTTTACTATATTTTTCAACAGTAAATTGTTTTAGATTTTATGTTACATGGTAAAGTGATTTGATATGATCTTCGTATTTGTCTTCTAACTATATGCAGGGTTTTTTCTTTGTAAGCCTGGAACAGGAGTTTTTACCTGCAAAACACAGAAAGAAAAACATAGGTGACAGAGAAGGTCGTCAATGGCTTTATTAAGCTCAAAAGGATATTGGAAGGATTCCAGAGCATATTGGAAGGTAAAACAATGGTTTTAGTGGTCGCAGAGGTTTAGGTTGGTTCTTCGTTTAAATCATAAAAACATTTTAACAAAGAAATCCTTTGTAAAACAAGGTATGGCGGACTTGAAATAGTATGAATTTGGGCAGATAAATGACGTTGGGTCTAGGTTCATCAGATATCGCAATCGCAGTTTAGCGAAGGAAAGGTCCATCGCAAAGGAAAGCGATAGGGTCTAGATGCGATGTGGAAAATAAATCATGGATAATACTGCGATCGGGTTCGAGTTCCCATCGCATATCGGAAATCGCAATGGCGGAGGGTGTATGTTTTAGCCGGGACTTGCGATGATGGGCGGTTGCGAAATGGGAAATGAATTATGAAATATATTGTGTTGGGTCCAGGTCCATCACGCATCGCATATCGCAATGCGGAGGAGAGTGCATGCACATTGAAAAGCTTGTGATCCGCCAATATTGCGATATGTTATGGAATACATAGTTTTATAATAAAACTTATGGTTTCGGGATATTTAGTAAAGGGAGTTAATAATATATGGGAAAAGGACTTTTAGGGTTTTAATACTAATATGAAATATGAGTGGAAAGGGGAAATACACTAAGTATAATGCCTTTTCATGAGTTATTTGCTTTTCACATATATACATCAATACTTAGGCTAAACATCTTTTTGTGGGTTTTTTGGGTAGAAGGAGATTTAACATGGGGTTTTCACTTTTCCTAGGCAAAAAGGATTTTAACCTTCGGAAAATGGGATTTTTATGGAAAATGAATGAAGATGAATTGTACGAAGGTGGGAAGGGGAAATTAGTAAATATAGGGATGAATGGGGATGAGGGAAGTTAGTTAATTGATCTTGTAGACCTTCATTGGCTTTGTGTAATTGCCTCATGGACATAGAAATATATGGTAAAACATGATAAATGCACATTTTGTCCAATCAATCATCATACTTCTGCAACCTTTCCTCTACTTACCCGTTGCTTATCCTATCATTTTTTCTTCACTTAATGGGTGCATTTAAGCTAGCAAACCCTTTTCCTTTTTCTTTTTTTCTTTTTAAAAACAAACTATCTAATTCTAACCTTATAACATCCAGGGGCTCAGATTAAACTGATGAGCACCTTATTATTCTCTACCTAACTATTGATCTGCTAAGATTAAACAGTTTGGCCAGATCTTTATTCTCTAATTATAACATCAAATTAAAGCATGAAGTAGTCAAGATTAAACTATTTGTCCGTAATGGGTTGTGGCATTTATGACAAGCTACACACAACCATTATTTTGCAGAAAAAATAGAAGTGGCATTTAGACTTGCTCACATTCAGAGTTTATTTGTTTTCTTTTCTTTCTAACCTAACATTTTCTTTTTGTCTTGATTTTTTTTTAGGGCATCTAACCTAACATTTTCTTTAATATGGACATCATCATCAAGATATTTTCAAAAATATTTTATTCAATATTGTTATGTCCATATCCTAAGTTAACATTTTTCAAAATATTTTTTTTATTTATTTTTTTATTTTATTTTTTTTTACTAATTTATTATATCTTATCAAAACCAAAAAATGCTACAACACCGAGCATAAGCAATCTTTCAACTCTGTGAATGTCTTCTGTTGAGATTCAGACCAAAATAATTTTGCTTTTGCTCCTCCCTTGGTGACTTGACTCAAGGGCCAAGTGATATGAGAAAATCCCAACACGAACTTGGGGTAGAAGTTGGCAAGACCTAGAAAGCTATGGAGCTCTGTCAAAGTGGTTGGAGATGGCAAATACCGAGTGACTTGGATCTTGGTTGGATCCACATGCACCCCCTGTTCATCAATAATGTATCCCATATACTGAACCTGGGTCATGCCAAAAGTGCATTTCTCCAAATTGGCACATACCTTGTGTTGCCGCAATGTTTAGAGAACCTATCGGATGTGGTGGAAGTGTTCTTCCCAACTCTGGCTGAAGATCAGGATGTCATCCAAGTATACCACTACAAATGATTTGGTGAATGGCTGCAAGATGTCATCCATTAGCCTCATGAAGGTTGCAGGAGCATTCATCAATCCGAAAGGCATAACCAACCATTTGAAAAGGCCCTCCTTGGCTTTGAAGGTAGTCTTCCACACATCGAAGGTTTTGATTAGTACCTGGTGATATCCTGACTTCAAATCGATCTTGTTGAAATATTTTGTCCCCTTCAGTTGGTCCAAGAGGTCATCAATCCGTGGGATCAGGTACCTATTATGGACAGTGATCTTGTTCAGCGCCCGATAGTCAATACAGAGTCTCCAAGTCCCATCCTTCTTCTGTACCAACATGATCAGGCTCCCACAAGGTGATGAACTTGGACGTATGTGACCTTTATGCAGTAGCTCCTGAATCTGCCTCTTGATTTCATCGTTCTCCAGAACGGAGCATTGATAGATTGGTCCATTGGGCAGCGGCACACCTAGGGTCATATCGATGGAGTGCTTGGCCTGACAGTGTAGAGGAACCCCTGCAGGGGAGGTGAAGATGTCCTCATACTCCTCCATGACCTTGTCCATCTGTAGTTGTCGTGCAGAGGGTCCTTGTCTGGAGATCGTGGCCACCGTCTTCCTCTTTCCTTAAGGGCGTATCATCAGGAAAACAAATTTCCCGGTTTTGGAAATGAGCTTACTACATTGTTTTGCGATAACCAAAGAGATGGCGGTAAGCGGTGCTACCTCCGGTATCCTGTACAACTTATTTCCAAAAGTAACAATAACAACACGGGGCCTTGATTCATACACAACATGTCGCTTCCACAAGTATGGTTTCCCTAATAATACATCACAATCTTCAAGGGGAGCAATGTCACATAATACCTCATCCGTGAAGGACTTGATGTTGTATGGAAGGTGACAATGTTGGCTTAAGCGAAGATCACATACTTGGTGAAGCCACCCGATGGCGTATGGTTGTTGATGTGCTAAGGTCAGTAAGCCCATCTGCTTCACGACCTATGCCGAAATGAGGTTCTTTTGGCTCCTGTTGTCGACAATGAACTGTAGCGGGGAGCCCTTTACCCACATCTAGGAGTGGAAGAGACGCTCCTCCTCCTCTGGATCTTTGGGTTCCTCCTTCTGGATCTTCGTGGTGGAAATGGTGGCATTGGGCTCCGCATCGATAATCTACTTCCCTTTGTCATTCCCTTTGTCGGGTTCTCACTCAGAGTCAGAACATGCATCTAATTCTGAAACCTTTAGCTCGACCACCAGCGACTGCTTGGCCCAACACTCACTTGTGTTGTGGGTGGAGCTCTTATGGAACTCATACCACTTTCCCGTGTCCTTTTTCGGCTTCGCGGCATTTTTCTTTGCTTGCAGATTTGGCGTGTTGTCTTGGGCCGCCCCGCCTTGGCTTTGTCCTTTGTTCTGCGGTTTGGGGGCACCTTTCCCTTACTTCGAATTCGCAAATCCAAAGTCTTGCTTCTTCTATTTAAACTTTTGCTCGACCTTGATGACATATCAGTATGCCGTGTCAAGCGAGGAGATGTTCAAGAATTCTATTTCTTCTTGGATGTACTTGTGCAGGCAGTCGCGTATTTGAGTATCAAATGCTGCTCTGAATCCTTAATACCCAACTTTGTGCGAAGGCTATGGAAATTATTAGTAAACTCCAGCACATCTTGGTCCCTTCCCTGTCGTAGCGTGGTCCACTTTATGTATTAATCCTCATAGCTTCCGATAAGGTAGTACTGCTCCTTGATGGCATCCCAGAATGAATTCCAAGTGGGTGCGGCTAAAAATAGTGAGCTTGTACTTTCATCCTTCTACTCGCACTAGGTTTCCCACCAGTCCTTGACGTGGGGGGCTGCTTTGAGAAGAGTGAAAATAATCTTTTCCTGACTAGAAAAATCCTGAACAGAAAAATAACCCTCTAGTAGATTTAACCATTTATTGACGGCATTTGCATCTATCTGACCCTCGAATATGGGGATTTCAAAATTAACTTGTACCTTAAATGGTGTGGCATTTCCAGAGCAGTTGTTGGAAGCCAATGCGTCGCCCCTGGGTAGTAGCTGAAGGATCTAGGAAAAGTTGTCCATCATCGCATTCCTTTGTCGCTCAAGGGCTTATTCGAGCAAGATTTTGATAGGATCTCCTACCCCCCATCTTTCTTTTCATCCGCCATGGGAGGCCGTCGGGATTTGCGCGGCTGGACTTGCAAAGGTTCAACCAGTTAAACAAGAACGTAACAAATTACAGAGATAACCATAAACATAGAGATGCAACGGAAATAATACTTCACTTCATTAATGTAAAACACTGAAATATGCTTACAAACAGAAATGGAAATAAACCAACTAGGGCGATGGTAGCTTATCTCTGAGAAGATATGTGGCGGCTACATGCCTCTAAACTGCCTTACAATGAGGCCCAAGGGCCTTTTTATTATTGAACAATAAGAGAAAACCCTAAACAACCAAAACCCTAACCTCAGGAGATGTAACACGAAGAGTTTATGGGCCTCGTTAGGGTGATTTAGACAACCAACTTCCTAGGGTCGTGACTTGGTCATATTATCTCCGTTTGACACGCATGATAACCCGTTGGAAAGATCTCTCCAAGGACTACGACGGAAAAGATGATTTTAATCATAAAATCGTTGGCAGTAAATTTCCAAAAAAATGTCGTTTGGGGCCACAAATCGGCTCCGGAAGTTTAGGACCCGAAAAACTACTAAAAATAATAAATTGTGCTACAATTAAGGAAACTGAAAAACTGAAAGAAGTAATGGTGGGGGTTTAAGTGGAATTGGTGGGTGGCCACCAATATCCACCTGGATCACTGCGATGGGTCACGTGACTCGGGGCTGGCCCCCTCCACTCCTCTGTTGGTGGTCACTTAGGGCTGCATGTGATTGTGGTTTCGTGTTAAGTTTCTGCCCCCATTCCAACTTCCGCCAACAGTCATTTCCCTTGTGAGTTGTTGTATTATGGCTATGACTATGGGGTTGGGGCTAAGCCCTGGCCCACTGCTATAGACATATTTGGGCATTGTAACCCCAATCACATATGTCGATAAACCAAGGGCTCTCAAACCCCTAAAAGTGTTGTTTCAAATCCTAAAGGATCAAGGTCAACTGATTATATCATTTCCCAGAAGTTCTCCCTGAAAAACTACTCAGAATTGGTCAAAACTGGATCATACAAACTACTCCATACTGAGGGTGCGATGCATCTCACCTATTACACACATGGGGTGCAATGCATACTGAAAAGCCCTTCTGTAGGGTGCGATGAGCGAGAGTAGACAAATGGCAGAGGCAGTTTGCTAGGTGGAAACTCAGAGAATCTTCTGGCAACTGCTTATATGACACTTGCCTCTCTGAATTCACCCAGGGATGAGTAAGAGATCTTGAAATATCCAAGTGGAAACAAGAACTATTAGTGAAATGACACTAATCAAAAACCTAGAAGCTGACTCACACCCCTGCAAATATCTATATATGGATCCCTCATCCTAGAGATCCAGGGGCTGGAATTTTGTAATTTGTAAGGAAGTGTTGTTCGTTTCTCTTTGAGACATTGTATTGTTGGGTGATCTTGCTTTTCATGAGGTGAAGAGGGCTTTCATGCTGGGAGGATGATGTTGGATCAGAAAGTTGGGTTGTAATCCTCTCTTCTACTTCTACTATTAATAAAGTTATTTGAGTTTTCCTCCATGTACTTGTGCACTTATAAATCTTGTATTTGTGAATGCAATTGTATGGTTAATGTACATATGATTGTACATTGTTTATGGCATTATAGATCTCTATGCTTTGATGGTATTTTGTTGCTTTGCCTCTACAAGTGTTCTTTGAAGTGGGACAAGTGAGAAAGGAGTGGCAAAGCTCTATCAAAGAGGAAACAAGCAAGGAGCCAAGCAAAAGACTAAGGTTGGTGCTCTCTGCTTCTCTCTGATCTATCTCCCATAAAGGAAAACACAAGTTACTTTGAATTTTTTGTTTCTAAGATAGCTACCCGTCTTAGTGGGACTAGAAGATCTGAATAGACACTACTTTTCCTGAAAACAAAATGGCGACTCCACTGGGGAGCGAATAATTTGTTTGTTTGTTACTATTGTTTACTTTATAAACTACAGACGGAGCCTGAAGTTAAGCCAGCTAGCCTTCGAACTGTTTTTGCTATGCAATTGCAAAGTAGATCAACATTGCTTCAGTCAATCTCTGGGTTGGTTTATGAACTAAACATCTGACTTGGAAACATACTAAGTGCCCTGGTGGTGGCTCAATAACCTCATAAGATCATACCCCTATATTTTGTGTTTACTGTCCATCATAAGCTCGACCTAAATCACTGAACTTAGCTACAAATTGTGAGTGAAAACCAAGATCAGTCTCGTCCCTGGACCATCGCACTGTCTCTCATTGGCAGTCTGGATGAATTGGACCTCCCGTGTGCTGCAGGTGAGATGCATCCCTGTTTCCCTTAAGGACAAGTCTGATGATTGAATGAGACTGTTTCCCTCTCTGGATTTTGGTTTTTTCTTCATTGTTTTTAGCTCTATTCAGTAGTTTTGCTACCTATGATCAGTATATCATTGTTGAAGCCTTCTTCCTTTACATTATTCAGCCTCCATTGATAAGGAATTGTAAATGTTTTTATGTATTTTTCATCATTTACAGTCCTCCTTTGCAAAAAGTAGCTTAATCGAACTGTCGTATTTTGATTCGAAAGTGTTGTAACTGTCGTTTTCAGTCAAGGAAAAGAGTGTCGTAAATTCTTCCTCTTTTAGATAGTCGATTGTACATTTTCCATTGTATTTGATTTGAATTGTCAGTATTTGAAGTGTCGAAAGTAGTTTCCCATTCGAAATTGAAAGTGTCATCTTAGTCTTCCTTTCGTTTTTGAAAAGAAATTGCTAAAGTGTCGCTTTGAAGAAAAGTAGTTCAGATCTATACTTAGTTTTCTTTTTGGCATTCTCACATTAAGGAAACGAAAAAACAAATACATGCATGTGCATTTGCATTTAGACTACATGCAAAAATTGATTTAGGAAAAGTGCATTTAGTGTGTGCTCTCTTCTTTCTGTTGAAAGAATCTTACTCTTCTTTCCTTAGTAGCTAGGATTTTCATTGCTAAAAGAAAACAAATGATTGTTTATCATTTCAGATTGCATATTTAGTAATTGTACATCTACATCACGTGGTGAACCTTGAAAGGAAAACTTCTTAAGAAAGATCAACTATAAAATAAACCTCAATGAACATAAAAACGCTTTGGAACCTAACGCACAACATCTAGAAGTCTAGGCTAGAGACGTATTCCGCCGCCCTATCGATCGCAATGCGCTGAACACAGCATTCGGGAAGATTGACTGTCGTACGTAAAGTCCTCGGTAATTTCTATTTAATTTACCATCGAGGTGTATATTGCAGTTTTGTGATCGCTTTGGTAATCCCTCTGTCTAGACTTCCAGAGTATTCACTTTCGTTCCTTTTTTACTCCTTAAAAGAAAAGGTCCATCTGAGCACTTGTCACATCAGGCTCATTAAAAATCGAAGGCGACTAGAGTCACCTTTAGCTTTTTCTCAAATCTTAACAATTGAAAAAGAAAGTTGTGTCAAAGCGACATAAAATTTATTTAATTCAGAATAACATCATTTTTCCCACGTTGATCTTAGGTTGAGATAATGGAGTCCACCAATCAAATATTTCCCCTTGGGGGGAATCCTAGTCCTTTCTCTTCTTGGGGAGATATTGGTGCTCCATACATGCTACATTGTCCCTTCCAGGACTCACAATTGGCCTACCAGTTTGGCTATTCTTGACCTCTGTCGTTCAAAACACCGTAATTCCTTAGCAATCAAATCAACAACCAGATGATACTGGAGTTGCTCCCCCACCTTCTATTTCGTTTGTTTCTCCCTTTCCTTCTTCCTCTTCACTTGGTGAAACTAGTGATACTAAAAACCAAGTAGCTGAGAAGAAGAAGAAAGGGAAGGAGAAGAAGAAGAAGAAGCCAGCCACACAAGGAGGCAACCATGCATCGTCCAACGAAAATCCACACACTGCACCTTCCAAACCCAAATCTCCATGTGTCATTTGCAAAGGAAACCACTATCATCGAGACTGTCCTTGCATCCCGTAGATCTTGAGAGACTGATCTCCCTGCTTGCACAATCCGGTATCTTCAACCTCTGTCGATAATGTTGAGAGCACACCATCGACTAGTGAAAATGAAGTCAATGGACAAAAAGGAAAATCTAGATTTCCTTTTAGGTTGTGTGAAGGTGATCATGCCCTTCACCATTCTCCTTTTCTAGACAAAGCTAAAAGAGTCTTGGATAGCCGTCCTGCTTCACCGTAGCGACTTCTACTTGGATACATGAAACTCTTGCCAAGTCCATCTCTAGTTGAAAACCTGACTGACATACCTCTATTGTCGGTTGAAGCGCCTATCATTGAAGATAAACCCTTTGAGTCCACATCGGACCAAATTCAACAGGTCGAGACGACAGTCGACCTAGTCTTGCCTTCAAAAGGTCCACCTTCAAATGATACAGTCTCCAAAGAGAATGAGAACGACACCATTCAAATTATTTTTGTTAACATCGAGTCTGGTGAACACGAGGGCAATCTACCCATTCCTCTACCACAGGAGGGAAGTTCCCAATTTCAAGAGATTCATCTGGTCGTTTATTCGGTCCCTCCTCCAAGCAATCTAGTTGTTTCCTTTGATTGGAATCTACTAGCGGGACCCCGCCTTCCATCTAATGCGCCATTCAGAATCATAGTACAAGTTTACAGAATGATCATGGCTGGCACTATCATAGATGAAGGGGCTTTTGTGCGTATCCTTTCCTCAACTGCTTGGAAAGCGCTTGGTTCGCCATCGCTTCTGCCTGAGAATCGAAATTTATCAGGCTTCAATAAAGGAACCAGTCGACCGTTAGGGATCCTTAAAAATTTGCTTATAACTTTGAGAAGGAAAACCATACATTTGAACGTGATGGTAGTCCAAGGGCCACTAGATTACAATCTACTCCTTGGGCATGACTACATTTACAGCATGGGAGCTATTGTTTCCTCACTCTTTCGGGTGATGTGTTTCCCATATGAAGGCAGAATGGTACAACTTGTTGACCAACTTTCATTCCCCGGTTCAAACACGGCTACTAGTCAACCATCATCCCTAAATGGTCTCTTCGCGTCAACAATGTCCCTTCAACCTTCATTCCATCCACCTAATTACGACGATTAGTTCGGTGAGTGTGATGAAGTTTAGGGGGCATGCACCATAGTCTGCTTCAGCAGGCGAACCCAAAGGAAAAGAGAGATTTTCTTTAAAGATGGTAATGCTTGGACTAAAAAACATTCCCGTGTAAGTTATGTGATTAATCTGATACACTTATTTCTTTGTTCATTATGTGATTGGAAGCTCACACCATTCACCTTTGTCTATTTCGATGGACAAAGCCGAGGAAGGGTTTTGTGTGCCGACATAAACAATCTTGCCTAACTGTAGGGACTTCCATTTGGTAACCTTGGAACTCTCCTTTGACTGAAACACCTGGGGGCATGCAAACCTTTGCATGCAAGTGAAAAGCGACCTTTGATTTTCTTAGTTTGTAGGTTCTCAACCCTTTAACCTCGTAGCTCAATCGTTTCGAGCCTGCAAAAAAAGGTAATGAGAACATGTTATAGTAGTGTTCAAGCTCATTAAAAAATAAATCTACCAAGAGACATTATCAAAAGACTGGAACGCGCAGTGTTACCGCAGGGTTCAAGCTCGTTAAAAAATAAACCCGCCACTGAGCACATGTTGGCACAAGGTTCAAGCTCATTAAAAAATAAACCTGCCTTTTAGTAAATAACCTTTGTGATTGCATTGCTATCAGCCTTTTGAGCCTTGGTCGTGTTCTTACCATCACCTCCACTCTTTTAGCCGATCATACGCCTCCACTTGATTTTTTACCCTTTTGAGGAACAAATGTGACGAGTGATTCTATTAGCCACCCTCATTACATTGCCATGTTTGAGAAGTTCCAAACTTACCTGGAACCAGTTGCTACCCAAATACACCACTCATTCCTAAAAAACGAGTCTCTTTTAAGCTCTTTTTAGACTCGTAAAATATGAAAAGATTGTCGAGCCACTAGCCTTTCCAACTCATTAAAGTAAAGGGAAGCACCATCCCTCCTCTATATTTTAATCTTTTTGGACCTGAGGGATCATTACACAAAAAGATTGAGCACTTGTCTTGTTCGGCTCGCTAAAACTATAAAAAAGTCATCCCTTTCGTATTATTTTATACTTTTTCGGACTTAAGGGATTATACCACGAAAAAGGATTACTGGAGTTTCCTTTCCGTCTCTTTTCAAACTCTCTAAATATGAAAAGGACCGAGTTATCTTTGTCATTAAACTCGTTAAAATAATAGCGACAAACTTGTCCATCCAGACAAGAGCGAGTTTCGCTGTCGCTAGGCTCGCTAAAACATAGCGACAGGTTTGCCCGAAGGGAAAATTATAGAACAAGCATATGTTATCCTCCTCAATCTTGACAAAAATAAAAAGGTACTGGTGACTCAGCAATGACTGGGGAAAAAGGGAAGAAAACTTGAAGAACTTCATTGGTAGCAAGTCACTCTTGAACATGACACTTTCACTCCATCACCATGATTGAGTCGGGTTGGGTTTTCCCGTTCACCATCACCATTGGTCCTTCGTACCATCCATGGGGTTAACGCTACTGATCCATCACAGTGTCACCAATATGTTCAACAGAAGTCACTCAGAGAATTCACCAACCCAGCTAATGCCTCATCCACCGCAATACCTTCACCCTCCATTTTTCATGACCGCCACCCTGAACCTTGTATCATCAAATCGTTTTCACCTCCACAAAATCATTTGCTCCGTTTCGTGTCGTAGATGTGGGATTCATTAAGGCCCTCCTACGATGGGTCACTTCTTATCGACATCAACTCATTATCTAAGAAGTTGACTTAGGAACAACCCCTTCAGTACTTTGAAGCTTGCATGCCTCAATGGAAAGTTTCTCACTTCCGACGACAGGTTTACATCAATGGCCTTCGACCAAAAGATTTTGTGTGGTGTTTGACATCGACTCATGTATTCACACCACGTGAATTATATTGCAGTACCTTGAGGGTCATTATCATTATCGATGATTCCTCTCGCGCCTGTTAACAGCCTACATCATTGGCTGGTAATCAGGCGATGTCTTTCCATGTTCGACTTTAGAACATCTTTTCACATGGATCGACCTGTACATCGGGCGAAGATTGAACGAGTTTGAAGACCCCGGATCTAGTTTCATCCATCCAGGCTGTGACATATTCAGGAAAATAAAGACATCAAATGTACTCCATATCTGTATAGATAATCATCCAAGCTAAGGGATGATGGCTCTACCAGAATCATCAGTTTTCCACACAGACGGTTGTCTGTCCTATGTACATGAAAATGAATTTATAAAGCTGAGCATGGGAATTCCTGCCTCAGATAGATCATGAAAGTAATATGAAGATAATGTATTGTATTGTATTTTATTCAGGTCACCTTCCAGTTCGAAAAACCTCGGATCCTCATGATAAAGCATTTCACCCGACATCAGAAGATTTACAACCTCGTGCTTTAGGGGGCAACTGTTATAGACATATTTGGGCACTGCAACCCCAATCACTTATGTCGATAAAACAAGGGCTTTCAAACCCCTAAAAGTGTTTTTTCAAACCCTAAAGGATTAAAGTCAACTGATTACATCATTTCCCAGAAGTTCTCCGTGAAAAAATACTTAGAACTAGTCAAAACTGGACCATACAGACTGCTCCATGCTGAGGGTGCGATGCATCTCACCTGTTACACACAAGTGGTGCGATGCATACTGAAAAGCCCTTCTGTAGGGTGCGATGAGCGAGAGCAGACAAATGGCAGAGGCAGTTTGCTAGGTGGAAACTCATAGAATCTTCTGGAAATTGCTTATATGACACTTGCCTCTCTGAATTCGCCCAGGGATGAGTAAGAGATCATGAAATCTCCAAGTGGAACCAAGAACTATTAGTGAAATGACACTAATCAAAAACCCAGAAGCTGACTCACCCCCCCTGCAAATATCTATATATGGATCCCTCATCCTAGAGATCCAGGGGCTGGAATTTTGTAATTTGTAAGGAAGTGTTGTTGGTTTCTCTTTGAGACATTATATTGTTGGGTGATCTTGTTTTTCATGAGGTGAAGAGGGCTTTCATGCTGGGAGGATGATGTTGGATCAGACAGTTGGGTTGTAATCCTCTCTTCTACTTCTACTATCAATAAAGTTATTTGATTTTTCCTCCATATACTTCTGCACTTGTAAATCTTGTATTTGTGAACGCAATTGTATGGTTAATGTACATCTTATTCTACATTGTTTATGGCATTATAGATCTCTATGCTTTGATGGTATTTTGCTGCTTTGCCTCTACAGGTGTTCTTTGAAGCAGGACAAGTGAGAAAGGAGTGGCAAAGCTCTATCAAAGGAGAGAGGAAACAAGCAAAACACAAGTTACTTTTAATTGTTTGTTTCAAAGATAACTACTCGTCTTAGTGGGACTAGCAGATCTAACTAGACACTAGTTTTCCAGGAAACACCCACGGTCCCGCCCTATGGTCATGTGGGCGCGGGGACTAGGGTTGGGGCTTAGCCTCGGCGTCAACCTCTAAAATGAAAAATGTGTCATTTTAAATAAAATCCCAAAACATATGTTGTTAAGAAACATAGTATAGCGTGTTGGTTGAGGCCTGTGGTGTTTGTTGCTTGGTCGCGGGTTTGATTCTGGTGGGTAGTTTGGCCCTTCACACAAAATTTTACACCAACCCTTGGAGGCCACGTGGCCTCTCTTCATTGGCCCAATTACACAGTCAACCCCATTAATAATAATAAAAAATTTGAACCCACAACATATTAAAAAAAATTATGAACCATAGAAATTTCAAAATTTTAGACCAATCCGGTGAGGCCATGTGGCGGCCTGCCACTAGCCCAAAATGTCTAGTCACCTGTCAATTTTTGCCAAATTTTATATGTTTGGGAATTCGATCAGAACGTGATATCAGAAGCATATGATATCGGTTTTGAACGATTCAAGTTGCGTTGGATTCAGATCGTTGAGATCTATCCAGTCGTTCAATTTTCGAGCTTTGTCACACACTTTGAATTTTAAACACTAAATTAATCCCTTGGATCAAGCATGGCGCCCTTTGTACCATGAGTTGGGTACCTCTGGACCCACCCATTATTTATTATATAAGGCTTGTTGGGGCCTCTTTCTTGATTCAAGTCAATGAAATCTAGATCTCTTGGCTCAATAGACTCTACTTGCATTCGACCTTAACATAAAGTAGGGCAGCATGTTTGAGAGTGATGGGAGGGAGCACACCTAGACTTTTTCTAATAGATAAGTAGTTGCGAGTGTTACCAAACTTGGTGAAAAGTCAGAAGGACATGGCACGAGAATGTTTACCAAACTTGGTGAAAAGTCAAATTAAGTATGAGTAAAGCTTGTGGATCACATATCAAATAAAAATAATGAATCGTGATACAACCTGGTGGTTTCCTTTTTAACATAGCCAAGATACTTCACATAACCCGATGAAATGGTTCGACACGCTTAGAAATCGAACGGTCACCCCACGTGCACTTTATTAGAACTCCCACGTGCATTTAGAAAAATTCGAACAATTTTTTTGAGTCGATGTGAACACGTTGGCTTCAATCATCCGTAGAGCGGCTCGTGGATATTCGACCTCATGACTAAACCTATGCAAAATAATTAGCTACTAAGATTGGTTAGAAGGAAATAAGTTAATTATACCAAAAAAAAGGTTTTTAATACTTGGATTTTATTGAAAATTTATAAAAAAAATTACGTATAAGTAGAGTACTCTCATAATTCAAAATGTGTTTAATTAAAATAATATTTTTAAAGTTTTTATTTAAATTCTAACTAGATTTAAATTTGATAATAATAAAAAATGTTAATTAATTATTTAATATAAATAAGTGATAACATTTTATATCGATATAAATAATATATTTATAGTTATACTACGACAAATATTATTTATGGTTATATTAACACAAATAATATTTATTTGTAACATTATTTTCTGTAGAAATCACATAAAATAAAATCTGGTTGATTTTTTTCTAACCAATTAGGGTGGTTCATCTTCAGGGTAAGATGAGGAATCAGATCTAGGCAATGGAATAAATAGATGATGAGAGCAGCTAACTAGCCGTTAGAAAATAACAACTAGTTTGACAAAAAAATAATAACTAATTAAGTCGTTGGTCAATATAGTCGTTGCCTGGTCAAGAATTATAACCATTCGAGGTTCTGCTCTGATTATTTGTCATGCATAGCTTGATCTGATTCTTCAACTTGTCTCGAAGCTGAACCACACTCGTTGGTTCGAAACACGTCGACAAATGAAATATCATGTGATTTACGCCGAAAAATCTGTTAACTAATTAAGCTTTGACCAAGAATTAAAAATAATTTTAATTAATAATTAATATTATCTTTACATTAAGTTAAAATATTATTTATATGATAACTAAAACCAATAGAATAATCTCATTAAAAAAAAAAACAAAAAAACAAAACAAAAAAAACAAAACAAAAAACAAAAAAACGATTTTATGGAAGAATAACCAAGAAATATATTATTACGGAGATAATACTAATAAGAATTAATATTCTAAATAATAAGAAATAAATTATGGAGATACAATTAATAAAAATTATATATATATTATATATATATATATTATATTATATATATATATATAGAATTCTAATAGATAAAAAATAATAAAATTAAATAAATAATAAATTTATGGAAATATTATTAGAATTCTAATAGATAAATAATAAAAATAACTAAATAAATAAATGATATTAATAAGGAAAGAATAAGGAGATAACCAGGAAAATCCGAAAAATTCTAGGAAAAAAGAGAGGGATCCAACACCTGCTAATACTCCAATCATTGTCTATGTTCAGATTGACGGGCCTTTTTTCGATCTCTAAGGCCTCTCTAAATTTCTGATGATGAAAATGGTCAATCCTAGCAATGACCTTCGCCTCTTCTATGCAAATGTGATGATTGGTTTTTTCCGCATATTCTACCAATGCGGAGGAGTGAGACATTCCATGCTTTATGTCTGCAGCATGCTCACAAATCCTTTAATTTATTGACCGACCAATCTCACCAATATAAGGAGTCCCACGGGAACAGGGAATCGTATAAACATCCTTCCTGTAACGCCCACAGGTTATTGCGGCATTTGGGTGGTATGGGCGCGCCCACCAGGCGCGTTTAAACGAAGGAAACAAAAGGCGAGCGATGGGTGACTTGTGGGGCAGCGATGAGCTGGGAGGCGACTCGGCGAGCGGGCGTGCGCCCAACAAAGGCGACGAGCTAGTGAAGGGAAAACGCGAAGTCAAAATGCAAATATGGTTAAGTGTGAACCGCATGTTATAGGCTGGTGGGTGGTCCCGGGTGCGGGTGCCCCTGCCCCGAGCCGACGGTGGAAAACATGAGCAGTGGGTCGGCTTGGCTCATGGTTGAAGCCCCCACCCAAATGAATTGACACTTGTATATATTGGCGGATATGGAGCGTGGAAAGGCAAGGAAGAAGTGCGAGCATCCAAGAAGACTTAGCTCTGTGGTGGGGAAGACTTGGTGAGGCAGATGAGCCCGCACGACGGGCAAAGCTAAACGAAGTTTTCAGTGGAACGATCACAAGTAAGGCGACACGAGGTGTACGCGCCTGCTGGGTGCGGAACGGTGTGCGGTTGGCGATAGGGTGGCCCAGGGCGAGGGCGCCCGCCGGTTGGGCAATCGTGCAGAGGTACAGTTGGGGCGACTCATGGAGTGAGCACCCACTGAACGAAGGGTCGACACAACGGAAGGCTGAAACGGTGGAAGCCGCACAATGAAGGGTGCAAGCAGAACATAGGCAGCGTCCAAGGTGCGAACAAACGGCATTCGGGTGAAGTTGAACGATGAAAATTTGTATAACGTTGGTTGAAGGTTTCCTCCCGGTTAATGTAAACAGATTTTATAATATAAATCTTACTTGCATATGATTAAGTGTCTTCTGTTGGTGAATGTTTGTTTAATGTTATTTTGCACATTAAATGTTTAATATGGTTAATGAAGTGAAAGTTAGGCGTAGTTCAGGAAACATGTTAACAAATGAAAAAGTTAAGTGTTTGGCCGATGCCACACGTAGGCCAATTTGTGAAAATAGAATTGCGGGCGTGACAAGTGGTATCAGAGGAAATTGCAGGGACCAGGAATGTATGCAGTCTGAAGTTATGGAGAAATCATGGATTCATAATCTGGGTTTCATAGACTTGGGGGTTCATGGCAAGACCATTCAAGCACTAGTGGACACGGGGGCCACGCATAACTTCATGACGACACGGTTAGCAAAAGAAGTTGGACTGAAGATTTTCCCATCGAATGTGGAAGTCAAGGCAGCAAAATCAAGAGCTAGAGTAGCGGGTTTGGCACACGAAGTGCCTGTGCAGATTAAAGACTAGCGAGGTTGGTTGGACTTCACGGTGATGGAGATGAACGATTTTGACATGATATTGGGACATGATTTCTTGAAGGGCAATAGAGCAGTTATTGTCCCCTTCTGTGATGAGTTTGTGCTGATTGGAGGATCACAAACTTGGATTTTGCCTACTCATAAGCAAAGGAAGGAAGTCAAGGTGTAGCATGTTTCTGCACTGAGTTTGGAGAAGGCTATGCGAGAGTCAGACGTGGAGACATATGCGGCAGTAATCAGAGAAGTGGATGGCAATGATGGAGTGGGGACGCCTGTTCCAGTTGAGATATCCGAGGTGCTGGCCAAGTATGCAGATTTGATGCCCGATGAGCTACCAAAGAAGCTTCCACCAAGGCTTGCGGTGGACCATAACATTAAGCTTGAGCCAGGGAAACAACCTTTGGCTAAAGCTCCTTATCGGTTGTCAGGACCTGAGTTGGAGGAGTTGAAACGACAGTTAAAGGAGTTAACTAATGCAGGTTTCATTCGACCGTCAAGGTCCCCCTATAGAGCTCCAGTATTGTTCCAACGGAAGAAAGATACGAATGAGCTACGGATGTGCTATGATTATCGTGCTCTCAACAAGCAGACGATAAAGAACAGGTATCCTTTGTCATTAGCTGCAAATTGCTTCAATAAGCTTGCGAAAGCCCGAGTGTTTTCTAAGCTGGATTTGAGGCATGGGTATTATCAGGTGCAAATAGCGGAGGGAGATGAGAGGAAGACCGTGATAGTAACAAGGTATGGAAGCTTTGAATTCCTTGTTATGTCATTTGGGTTGTGCAATGCTTCTACTACATTTTGCACTTTGATGAATGATGTACTACATCCATACTTGGATTCGTTCGTAGTAGTGTACTTGGACGACATCGTGGTGTACAGTGATAACATGGGGGATCATAAGAAGCACTTGGCATTGGTGTTCGAGGCGCTAAAGAAGAGTCAGCTATACTTGAAGAAGTCGAAGTGTGTGTGGGTCAAGGGTACATACGGATGGAGCCGAACAGGGTGAAGGAGGACTGGGTTGAACCGAAGAATGTCCATTATATGAGGGTGTTTTTGGGCATGACCAACTACCAACGAAAGTTTGTAGAGGGGTATTTCAAAGTAACTTCATCACTAAAAAACCTTCTGAAGAAGGACAAGTGATGGATTTGGACGGATAAATGTCAGATGGAATTTGATAATTTGAAGAAGAGGATGGTTTCAGCACCGATACTGAAGTTGTCGGACTTCGAGCGACCATTTGAGTTACACACAGATGCTTCAAATTTTGCCATAGGAGGGTTTCTTATGCAAGATGGGCATCCGGTGGCGTACGAGAGTCGGAAGTTGCAGGATAGAGAATGGAGGTATCCGGTCCATGAGAAGGAGATGATTGTGATCATCCACTATTTACAAGTATGGAGACATTACTTGATTGGGAAACCTTTTGTTGTCAAGACTGACAACGTTGCAGCAAGTTATTTTGCATCACAACCAAAGTTGTCAGCAAAGTAAGCTCGTTGGCAGGACTTCTTGGCAAAGTTCGACATGACTATTGAGTACAGGCCGGGTAGACTCAATGCGGTGGCATATGCCCTTAGCAGGAAGTGACAACTAGCAGCATTAGAGGAAGAGGAAGATCGGGCAGCACAGAGTAGGAGTCGAGTACAGATGACAGAAGAAATGCAGAATAAGCTCAAGGAAAGCATTGAGAGTGATACTCGGACGCAAAATATAGTGAAGCAGATAAAGGAGGGGAAGACACGGAAATTCTTTCTTCGAGATGGATTCTTGTTCTTTGGAAACCGACTCTATGTTCCAAAGTCATCTGGGCTTAGGAGGCACCTTTTGAAGGAATGCCACAATTCTCCGTTGGTTGGCCACCCAGGGAAGCGTCATTCTTTGGCATTATTGGAGAGAGGGTTCTTTTGGGAGAAGATGAGAGAGGATGTGCAGGAGTATGTACATACGTGCATCATTTGTTGTTGAAAATGCAACAAGATGATGGAGCTTAGTGAAAAGAAGTCGCCTTCACTAAGTGTGCCCGCATGCTATTTTTGGTGCAAAGTCTATTTTTAGACATATGGATCATGGTCTATGAGTTGCAGGATGCTATTTGTGGATGATTGGTCAAGTTGGTAAAAATAGATGGACCTCTATTTTTAGACATATGGGCGGAGTCTATTTTTAGACTGCCAGTCTAAAAGTAGAAGAGTCGAATATTATTAGCTCTTAATAATATTTGGACTATAAACATTATCTTATCCTCTTGCAGCACTTCAATTCGAGCTACGGATGTGGCACATGCAACTTCTAGAAGGAAATACACTTTTCTTATGGGTTAGTTGAGCTATTGCATGAAGGACTTCAGTTAGAACTCAAGTGGTTGAGTTTTGGTGGAGTTTAATGAAGAGTTGATGGAGTTGTGTTCAGTTTGACTTAGTTGAACTAGTTGTATTCAGTCTAACTGACAAATAGACTAATGATGAGTGATGTGAATTAGTTATTAATTAATTCACTAATTATTAACTCATGAATCAACTGAGGAATACATCAGTTAACTCAGTGCATGGACAGTTCAGTGGAGACAAGTGTTAGAGGTGAGTGAAATGGAAAGACAGCTGTCAGTTGTGACTATAGTTGTGCATGAGATTTGCACAATCAATGGATCACACACTAGATTTTGCTGACAGGTGTGGGATTGCATGGTTCAGCCAAGTAAATACGAGTTTGGATCAGCAATTCTCATATATTCTCATGCAGGATTGCGCAGTGGAGGCAGGCAAGCAGCGGAGGAGATTTGAACCTGTGATTGATTCAGATCTGAGCTAGTTTGTGTGTAACAGGTGGAGATAGTACTGAGTACTTGCGAGGAGTATTGTACTATGTATTGTTACATTTCTCAATCAATATAATATACAGATAGTTGGGGGTTTTCAGCTTTATGCTTTCCCCGGGTACATACTGTGTTGATATGTGTGATTGATGCTTCACGGTGCGCATGTGATTGTTTCTTTAATACTGCTAAATTGATGATCAAAGTAGAGGAGGTTATGTATTATGCATGATTCCGCAAATAGTGTATAATCAGGATAATCTCTGTGAATAAGTGTCATATTATTCAAAATTTCTACATTTGTCAGCAGGACAAATCGAATACTCAGAAGCAAGGAGGTCTGTTGCAGCCTTTAACGATTCCTAAGAGACCATGGATGAGCGTCTCGATGGAATTCATCACTCGGTTACCACAGGTACAGGGGTATAACGGGATCATGGTCGTGGTTGATCGTTTTTCCAAGTATGTTGTCTTTGTTCCAACAAAGATACCTTGTGGAGTTAAGAGGACTGTGGAGTTGTTCTTCAAGAACATAGTGAAGTATTGGGGAATGTCGCTGAGCATTGTGTCAGACCAAGATCCGCTATTTACAGGCAGATTTTGGACCACGTTGTTCAAGCTAGTCGAGACAGATTTATTGATGAGTTCGAGTTACCATCTGCAGACAGATGGAGAAATCGAGAGGACCAACGCACTATTGGAGGACTACTTGAGACATTATGTGACAGTTGATCAGAAGAATTGGCCTGAAATCTTGGATGTAGCTCAGTTCAGCTACAACATACAGAAGAGTTTTGTGACAGGGTATAGTCCATTTGAGTTGGTAAATAGACAGATGCCAGTCACACCGCACACCTTAGTGATGGGAGGTTTTTTTAGGAGTCCTCACGCGAAGAAGTTCATGAAGGCTTGGGATGAGACCTTGGAGTTAGCATAGGTGCGCTTGCACGAAGCTGCAAGGAGAATAAAGAAATGGGTAGATAAGGACAGACAAGATGCACACTTTAGTGTGGGAGATATGGTGTTCCTCAGGATTACCAGAGATCACTTTCAGCCACCTAAGGGGACTACGAGATCGTTGACAAGGAAGTATGAGGGACCATTCAGGGTTAAGAAGCGAGTGGGGCAGGTTGCCTATGAGTTGGAGCTTCCATGTCATATGCATATGAAACATCCTGTTTTCCATATCAACCATTTGAAGAAATGTCGACTTGATGCAGAACATCCAGATAGAGTGGAACTACTAAGGGGACCAACCATGATTGTCGACAGACCAAACCTTGTGATGGAGAAGATTTTGAATCTTAGGACAATAGGAATTGGGAGTCACATAAGACGGGAATTTCTTGTCAGATGGAAGGATGCATCGGAGGAGGATAGCTGGGAAATGATTGACTCACTTTGGATATGGAAGTGAAATATTGCGAAGTATGACAAAAAGCTACGGAGGATAGCCGGATTACCAAGGACAGAAATGACCTTAGGTGGGGGAGAATGTAACGCCCATAGGTTATTGCAGTGTTTAGGCAGCATGGGCACGCCCACCGGGCGCGTTTAAACAAAGGAAACGAAAGGCGAGCGATAAGCGACTCGTGGGGCGGCGGCGAGCTAGGAGGTGACTCGGTGAGCGGGCACGCGCCCGACAAAGGCGACGAGCTAGCACAGGGAAAACGCGAAGTCAAAATGAAAATATGGTTAAGTGTGAACTGCATGTTATAGGCGGGTAGGTGGTCCCAGGTGCGGGCACCCCTACCCCGAGCCGACGGTGGAAAACATGAGCAGTGGGTTGGCTTGGCTCATGGCCGAAGCCCCCACCCAAACGAGTTGACACTTGTATATATTGGTGGAGATGGAGCGTGGAAAAGCAAGGAAGAAATGCGAGCATCAACAAGACTTAGCTCTGCGGTGGGGAAGTCTTGGCGAGGTGGATGATCCCGCACGATGGACAAAGCTAAACGCAGGTTTCAGTGGAACAACCGCGGGTAGGGCGGCACTAGGTGTGCGTGCCTGTCGGGTGCAGAACAGTGTGCGGTTGGCGATAGGGTGGCCCAGGGCAAGGGCGCCCGCCGGTTAGGCAATCGTGCATAGGTGTGGTTGGGGTGACTTGTGGAGCGAGCGCCCACCGAACGAAGGGTCGACACGACGAGAGGCTGAAACGGTGGAAGTCGCACGACGAAGGGTGCGGACAGAACGTAGGCAGCGTCCAAGGTGCGAACGAAGGGCGTTCGGATGAAGCTGAATAGTGCAGTGGGTGGAGGCCGAGCTGCACGATAGCTAAACGGTGAAAATTTGTATAACGTCAGTTGAAGGTTTGCTCCCGCTGAATGTAGACAAATTTTATAATATAAATCTTACTTGCATATGATTAAGTGTCTTCTGCTAGTGAATGCTTATTTAATGTTATTTCGCACATTAAATGTTTAATATGGTTAATGAAGTGAAAGTTAGGCGTAGTTCGGGAAACATGTTAACAAATGAAAAAGTTAAGTGTTTGGTCGATGCCGCACGTAGGCCAATTGGTAAAAAGGGAATTGGGGGCGTGACACTTCCCATCCTTAGGGTTAATGGGGTGCTTGGCCGAAAGAAAATAACTTCGAATAGTGTGAAAGGGTCTGAAAGATGAAGGAATATTATGCTTTTTTAGGACTTAGCGATTTTATCCGTGGTCCCCTAAATGAAAGGAAGATTAACTCCAAAAGATAGATCCTTGGGATCAATCCTCTTCTTAAGACCTCTTTCTGCATTAAGGAAAGCTCTACAACCTTGGGACTTACTATAAGCATTCTTAAAAAAACAAATTATTAATTGTATCTCCATAATTTATTTCTTATTATTTTTATTATTTAGAATACTAATTCTTATTAGTAATATCTCCATAATAATATATTTTCTCAATTAATTTTTCTATAAAATTGTTGGTTGTTTTTTTTAATATTAAAATGAGATTATTTTATTGGTTTTAGTTATTATATAAATAATATTTTAACTTAATGCAAAGATAATATTAATTATTAAGAATTTTAATTCTTGGTCCAAGCTTAATTAGTTATTATTTTTTAGTCAAACTAGTTGTTATTTTCTAACGGCTAGTTAGTTGTTCTCATCATCTATTTATTCCATTGCCTAGATCTGATTCCTCATCTTGTCCTGAAGATGAACCACACTAGTTGGTTTGAAACGCGTCGAGGGGATTTTATTTTATGTTACAATTAATATGGATCACAAAAGTCTAAATTCTACAAATAATATTTATGTTAATAGTGTTTATTATAAAATAAAAATTTTACAATTTTACTTTAATTTTCAATAATTATTAAGTGAATGGTAGGGATATAACCTCCATAAACTATTCTAAAATGTTATTAGTAGTATAGTTAAATCAAAGGTTGAAATGTATCTTCAAAATATTTATGTTTTTTTATCTTTTAAATTAAATTCATTAATTAAAAAAAGAAGGTTATATGGACAAGTGTCACATAAAATGAGTTATAATTTTTTGGGCATTTGGTATTGATAAGTCATGGTATTGTAACAAAACCTATTTACAAATTAAGGATATCGTAATAATTTTTGTGAATTTTCTATTTTTAGAAGCATTTGTGTGAAGCTCAGTCAAGCTTGGATGCCCCTTGGAATAGTTTAATTCCCCCAAAGGTGGCTCCCATCCTCAACTCCTTCTCGTGAGATTTGAAAACGTGGCATGGTGTGAACTGAACCCCACACAAACCAATTGGTCTGCACCTAATAAATAAGTGTTTTGATGTTTATTATGGATTAATACATATCGATATTTACCAACCATTTAATTTATATAGTAACATTAATTATTAACACTACTTAAATTCACGGTATGACCCCATATTAATGTAATTAATCATCCATAAAAACATATCCATTTATTTTCTTTAAACCATACCCACCGAAAAAAGAAAATTAAAATAATAGCATACTATTTAAAATAAGGAAAAAAATTATAAAGACACCTTTTAAAATAAGGAAAAAAATTATAACCATGTTCCAATTGTAGAAAAAATATGTATTAAAAAAATTAATTAATTAATTAATTAATTATTTATGAAACTATGTATTAACAAGCGTGATAAAACTTTTAAAAAAAATTATGAAACTTAAAAAAAAATAAAAATAAACATACCTTTTAAAATAGAAAAAAAATTATAAACATATTCTAATGGTAGAAAAATATTTATTAACCAGCATGATAAAACTCTAAAATAACATTTATTCAATAATAGAATGAAAATGTAGAATGAAACTAACACTCTAAGGGGTTAGCTAACCAATTTAGGAGTATATATATTCACTTATTAGTATGAAATAATTGCTATTATTACTCTCATTAATTCTTTATTGTTTCTTTGCAAGTAGTTGAAAATTATTTTGGAGGGATGAGATATGCTATTATCAATTTCCTTTTGAGCTCTGATTTCAAATTCAATTATTTTGAAGGGATTAGATATGTTATTATCAATTTTCTTTCCCGCTTTTATCTGGGCAATAATAAATTTGGGTTTCTTGTTACTTTCTTTCATCATTTTTAGTTAATTTATTTTATTAGTGTGTTTGTGAAGTTGCATAATCAAATACAAAATCTGACTTTCAAAATAAAGTATTGTTTATCAAAACCATAAAAAGTTGTAACTCTGCTGGTTAAGACTTTTAATTTTGTTAATGAAAACTATACAACCCTGATCGATTGCTTTTGGATCAACCCTTCTTCCTCCATGACGTTGCAGATGCTCTAGTTCTTCTTTCAACCACCAATCATGATATGTTGGTAAGTGCAGGTATGCACTACTCTTTATAATAGTTTTATCAATTTCAATAAATTCTACGTATATGCTTTTGAAATAAACACTATGCCTTATATATAACCTTTCCTTCGTGCTTTCCATTCGTTTTTCGCCATCAACTTCCTTTTTCCCATAAGGAAAAGTCACAATGGCTGGCTTCCTTTTTCCCATAAGGAAAAGTCACAATGGCTGGTTTCTAAAGGTCTAAAATCAAGTTACATATGATTTCGTAGGGGAAGCTATATAAGATGGTTCTTTTTTAGTCTTCATAATTTTACTTTTGTGTAGTTTAATGAGGTAGGGAGTTGCTCGGAAAATTATGGAAATTTTATTTATATTTAGAAAAAAATTGGCAAGAATTTTTGTAAATCCAAGTTATAGTTGTTAAACTTCAAAATTTTAAGTGTTCTAGACATTTTTGATGGTGCTGAATCTATTTCTGCCATTAAAACACTATTCAAACACTACCTCTACAAAAAATTTTGAATTTTTTTCCCTTGATTCTAACCACTTTTAATAGTCCCATCAATTTTTCCGCTTCGTTAGAATACTCCTTTTACTTTATTTAAAGATATTATGCTTCACTTCACTTCCGTGTTTATGTTTTCAAGATAGCATATGTTTCTTTAATGTTCACTTTCAGAATAATTTGTGGGTTTTTTAGATATATATCCACGGTTGTTTATAAGTGGTAATGGTACTGATAAAGTTTTTTTAAATCTGTTTGAAATTTTTGTAAGGGTCTATGCCCAAATCTTTTCCTAAATTGGTCTTTTCAATATTTTCTACCATATGATTTCTGTGCAGAGAGTCTAAATGTCAAAATACTCCTTCAAAAAGTTATTTTTCCCAATGAAATGTTCATTGAAGTATGGCTGCGTAGGAATATTACATGGTTAATTCATAATACTTCGCCATTCACATCTCCGTCAATGTAATCAGCTATCAATGGCATCGAATATGATTTCTTTTTACTAAAGGAATTGGTAACAGTGGAATCAATAATTATGTGGAATTGGCAACAACTGAATTGGTATTGCCAATTATGGCCATTTTTATTTATTTACTTTCTGAAATAATGAAATTGACCATTAATTTTGGAAAAAAATAGAGAAATGGAGAGCTCGAAAGCTTGGCGCTTGGCGATGGCAGCATTGGTTTCTCTGCGACAGCTTGAAGACAAAAGCAATGGCAGGTTTTTATTTTGGCGGGTTGGAGACTATGAAGCGGCATTTTTTTTATTATTCAGCGGTAATGGCGAGCTTCTGTTACGATGGAAATGGCGGGCTGGTTTTTACGGCAATGTCTCTTTAAGCAAAATTGTGGATGGCAGCGAAGTTTTTGGGCGGACGAAATGGAGAGCTCCGCTAGGGTTTCCGGGTGCTCCACAGCTTCGCTGAACGACGCAACCAGGACGAGTCTCGATACTTTCGCGCTTGATTCTCCAAGCTCCGGTCATGCTGCAGGCCTGCTCAACATTCGGGAGCTGCACAGTTCAGTTGTTAAGAAGCTTTCTTCAGGCGGATGGGCAGACTTCGGAATGAGCTTTTTTCTCTAGATCGGCTACACGCGCGAAGGGATCTCTCAAAAACCCCGCAGGGCCTTTTCCTACGGCTCAAATGGAATCGATTTCTGGACAGCGATGAAGCAAGGGCTCCCACTGCTTGAGTCTATGTCCTTGGTTTGCTTAAGGTTTCACAGATTGGAAACAAAAACGCTTCTAGGAATCCTTGTTTTCAAAACGAATCCAAAATGCCAAAGCAGGGAGGATGTGTGGCAAGTGTTTGAAGGAATGCCTTGCCGAGATTTGGTCTCTTGGAAGGGACAGATCACAAACAATGCACAGAATGGAGTCTCTGGAAAGGCTCTGAGAAACCGTAGTGAGATGCAGCGTCCAGCGGTCGTCCAGCCTCTGATCAGCCCAGCAGAAAATGGTGCAGCAAGCTTCAAAGAGGCCCTGTCCCCTTTCAGGCCATTCACAGTATTAAGACTGCATGCTGCCCTTCGCAGGGACCTAAGAAACAGGCACAGGTTGAGCCCCTAGCAAGCTGTGCATGCACCAGAGTCCTCTCGTCTCAGATTTGCAGAGGAAAGCAGAATCCAGAGCACTCTACATCTTTCCAGATCCTAATTGTGCTCCTCTCAGGCAATGTTAGGGTCCCAACCTAACCCCCTTATCTATGTAATGGGACCACGTCATAGTTAAAGAGTCAATAAAGCCCATATTAATAATTGTAAGTGGTTAATCCGCAATTAATAAGGGAACCACAGTTAGTTGCAAATGGGCTGTAGTATTAGATAGATGGTATTAGTAATAAGCGGTATTGACCCGTGGTATTTTGTAGGAGTCATATATATAGGATAGTAACTCCCTGTGGGGAGCATCGTGTCTTATCTTTGTAATCGAGCTCTGCTCTATTGGAGGTTGCCCCCTCGAAGAGGCAAGTGAACATTACTCTTTGAATAATAAAGTCTTCGCTATTCTGTGCTCTGGATATATTTTCTTCGCATATTCTGTGTTATCGGTCTCTTTCCTTCGCATATTTTGTATTTGGGTATCATTTGCAGGTTAGGAAGCATAACACAAACTGCCTTTGATATGGTTGCCAGTAGAGGAGTATTAGCCGAATTATCACTTATGTGACTACGAAGAGAAATCTTGGCCACGTCATTTGATGGCCATTAAAAGGTCCAGAGCTCGGGATGAAGACACTACCGGTGCCTACAATTTCACAGACTTACATCGGGGGTATAGTAGAAGGGGTTGAGACTCTGCATGGAGACATACAGTTGCTTCAGTCGACGGGAGATGTTAGGTGTGGATTTTTACCTATTTTATACACATTCTTTCCCGAGTTTTGACCATTCTGTCCTCCAAGCCTATGAATTTACATGATCCATTTCCCTGCTTTCTCACCTTTTTAACGTATTCTACTATCATGTTACTTTGTTGTATTTTACCGAGTAATACGAGGCTCTATTCCTTTTTGTGGCTAACTAGGACAGTATTGAAGAAGTATTTTGGGAAGCTCTTCTTATTTTTAGGTGATTGCTTACAAGAACAAAGCTATGGAGTAGACATGCAACATGGATTAGTTGCAGAGAAGGGTAGAACGGTTTGCTGTTACACCCTGGATGTTGTTACAGGTTTTCGTTACACATTGGATGTTGTTACAAGTTGTTGTTACACATTGGATGTTATTGCAGGATGTTGTTACACTACGCACTGATATAAGAGTCCATGGTCACGCCAAAAGTGTTGTCGCCAATGATGCCGTGACATCCCGGACCACCATTCACTTGATGTTGTTGCGCTGAAGCTGGAAAATGTGGGTATTATTACATATAATAGCTATCAGCAGTAGGGATTATTTATTTTGGAAGCAATAAGACCCAAGCGGTTGCAATCATAACTAATGTATATTTATTTAGAAATAGTTTGTAACCACTTTTATTTTTTATCATCATGAGAATCGTGAGATTCTCATGACTGATCTGTTTTCTAATTTTGGGTTGTAATAACTATAAAGGAACTCGATTTTTCATGTACAAGGACATGACATATAGAAAAGTATTGTTACTCTGCTTTTGTAATTCTGAGTTCATTTTTAATATTAATCAGCATAGTGATGTTGTTATTGCTCTTCAACTGATTCGTTAATTAATTTTTTGTTACTCTTGTGCCCTGCTAAGGAGGAAGGGCCCTCCTCTTTGGTAGGGATTGCAGTGATAGAGATACTGTACATTCTAGTTTAGCTAATTGATTTATGGTTTCTCTTTGTTGTTGTACAAATCATGGATTACATTTGTTGTTGTTTCCATTTATATTATGTTCTTACACTAAGTTAACCAATAGAATGGTAGTAACCAGCTGGAGTAGATATTATTTCATGTGTGCCACGCCTTTACTTTGATAGCTGTGAAGTGTGATTTAATCTTGTAGAGTGTTTTTATCTCTACATGCATGGTTTGATTCAGTAATTTAGATCAGCGACATCATTTATTATTTTCTACATTTCCTTATTCTTGGCTGCAGTGTATCGGCACACACAGTGCGAACTCCATTGAAACAACAATACCTACCCTGGGTTGACAATTAATGGTTGTAGTCTCGATCAATTAAGATTGATTAAAACAACACTACATAGACTACACAAAATCTTAAAACCTTTAAAGAATTTACAAACCGAAATTGGATGAAACATAACTCACTATGTGAAAGGAACAAGCAGAGAAGGAAAACCTGCACAAGCAGTAAAGATCTCTATTCCCTCACCTAATAGCTCTAATTCTCTCTCCTAAAGGCCTTATACTTCCACCCTTGTGACTACTACTATGTTTGGTGCTGCTGGTTCTAGGGCAGGAAGGGATGTTGGGCCAAATGGAAGGGATAGGATGAAACATAACTCACTATGTGAAAGGAACAACACAGAGAAGGAAAACCTGCACAAGCAGTAAAGATCTCTATTCCCTCACCTAATAGCTCTAATTCTCTCTCCTAATGGCCTTGTATTTCCACCCTTGTGACTACTATTATGTTTGGTGCTGATGGTTCTAGGGCAGGAAGGGATGTTGGGCCAAATGGAAGGGATACTATGGTTTGAGTTGTTGTTTTGAGGTTGGTTTGGATTGGGGTTATGGTCATCATTCTATCCACTTTTTAGTTTTAGTTGATCTCTTTTTAGTAAAACATTTTCGCTCCCAAGTCTTCAAGTATTCCTCAATATATCCCTTGCATGTGGATATATGTTTGGCATGTCCTTAATGACAGAAAATTTCTTGTTCAGGGGAAACAACATGGAAAGAAAGTGGATACATTGAAGAAGCGGATACATTGAACGTGGTGGGTTAGGTTAAAAATTTTGAAATAATAAATTGCACTAAATTTGTACGTTGTTTATTTAGTATAAACTTTACTTTGAAATTCAATAGAGATATTTTTAACCACATTTTCAAAACTATATATCATATCACTATCTATTTACTGTACTGCATAGCACGTCACTATCAATTTACTGTCTACTGCCTCTGCTATCGTGGATACTGGTATGCCATGATTGTCAGATTTGGCCATTCCATGCATGATGCCCATCAACTCATTCACATTCACATCCTTCAGTCGACCAAACTAAGACTTCTCATTTATTGGATAATGAGAATTTTAAAACTTTTATCTATTTCCTATATTTCACATTCACAAGTCAAGGATGGCAGGCGTCATTGAAAATAGTTACTAAATTCTTAATTTTTTCCCGAAAATATTTGAACTTTTCAATGGCAAGTGGTACAACAATATTTGGACGTATTTTTTTTGGTTCGAAATGTAAAAAATAAGTAGAATTTGATAATAAAATAATATAATTTTTTCTTTCACCTCAATTTAGATGTGAAACAAGACGAGTAAAGGTTTTCATTATTCAATTAAGAACCAATTTTAGTATCAATTTAGGTGTGAAACAAGATGATGGAAAATGCAGATGAGCAAGGGTTTTGATTGCTGAATTAAGAACCAACTTTCGCATCAACTTAGGTGTGAAACAACACTATGGAAAAGGCCTAAAGAGGTTTGGGAAGAACGTGTGTGTACATTATCCTTTTAGCTAGAAGATAGTTGGAAGGTTGGACCAGCTCCTTATCAATTTGAATAAGAAAATGATTAAATTGAAAAAAAACAAAACCCATAAAACTATAGTCTCAAACTATTTTTAGTATAAATACCCTTTTATTTAATTTAAAAAAAATATGTTCCATAAACTATTTTTACTATCTTAAATATAAAATCACGTGACAAATTTAAAGTCCAAAGACTAAATCTAGTTAGATGAGGCATTTAGATATGGAAGATTAACATTAAAAACAAATCAGAAAGAGTTTAGTAGATTAGAACACCACTCGTGAAGAAAACCCACGTTTGGTCAAATTCGTAGCGGTCAGACGGAAACTGAAAAAGATTGACATATGCATTGGAATTTGCACATTCATGGTATTTGCCTAAAAGAAGCTAATATAACCAGTTAGTTCGTTCTACAAAGGCTCTTTAATATAAGGAAACCATTTGGTTACTTCATTAGGATAACGAAGTGAATTTCGTGAATCCTCCTCTCTTCCTTTGCGCAGGCTATGATGCTATCTACCATGAATGGGATCGCAGTTCTGAGATACCAGGCGCCCACATAAAATCACTATGATGACGAAAACGGGCAGCAGTCATTGCAGATACACATCTTTGAAACAAGAATGGCCACTTACATGTACTATCCAAACAAGCTTACACAGTTTTTTAATACGGCTGTTGATATGTTACATAGGTTTTACAGGTATGTTCACGTCTGTTTCTTCTGAAACGAATTGTTCGAGTTACAAAATAAAATCTCTCTTGGCTTTTAAAACCACTTTGCATGATCCTCTAGGACGTTTGGGTTCGTGGAATGCTTCATTATGTTGCTGTGAATGGGAAGGTGTTTCCTGCGACAAACGGACAGGCCAAGTTGTTGCGGTAGATTTGCATAATTGCAATTTGAGCGGTGCCTTCTTTCCTGAAGAACTGGTCGGACTAAGGGATTTGCAGAGTTTGAATGTAAGCTCCAATAATTTTACAGGTCAAGGTATCCCCCAAGAGCTGGGCCTCTTGAAAAATTTGACATACCTCAACCTGTCCACATCAGGATTTGCAGGTACCATTCCATGGCAGCTCGGAAATCTGTGTAGCTTGACAGTACTAGATCTCTCCTCGTCGGAGCTTTGTAAGTCACGATCTCTCGTGGCTTACAAATCTGACGGCGTTGGAACATCTTTCTCTTGACAGCGTCGATCTCTCATCAACCTCATCATCATGTGGACAATCAGCAAGTCGCCTTTCTCACCTCAGAACTCTTTCGATGTCAAACTGTGGACTGACAGGTTCCATTTCCCCTTCCCTGCAGAAGCTTTCCTCCCTACAAACCTTACATCTTGATAGAAACACGTTTCACTCTGAATTCCCCAGTTGGTTAGGGAATATGAAGAATTTGGTCTCCCTGCAGATGAGCAATGCAAATGTCAATGGATTTCTTCCATTTAAGAGCCTCTCTCGGCTTCCTTATTTGAAAAGGATTTATTTGGGAAATAATAAAATTAGGGGGAATGTTTCTCAGATTTTTCAAGGAAAATGGAAGAAACTAACAATATTCCAGATGCCAAACAATAGTTTGTCCGGTTTTATACCACCTGCTATAGCAAATCTATCATCTTTGATTCAGCTACAACTGCAAAGAAACAGGTTGAATGGAGTGATACCAGAATCATTGGGACACCTCCCATCGCTGACTCTACTGAACTTGGGCTACAACCATTTGACGGGGTCTATCCCATTATCCCTAGGTTTGTTGGATCACAAACCTAGATGGATCACATGATGCATCCACATGCAAGTTTCCTTGGGAAAGAATTGAGTAGGAAAGAAACCAGCCCAAAGGTAAAACTAATGACAAACAGAATGGTAAAGCACTTGAATCCGCTCACTATGTTGTGGCACACTGTAATATTTGAATAAATGAAGGCTTATTTAATGCTTCACTTGCTTCTTGGAAAAATAGTTGGTTGCTTGATTCAGGAGCAACTTACCACATGACTTTCAGAAGAGATTTTTTTGAAGAATTCATTGACAATGTTGATGGAGTAGTATACTTGGCAGACAAATCAAAACTCAAGCCATCGGGGCTTGGCACAAGCAAGCTTAAATTGCCTGGTCTTCCAGACTTTCTTCTGCATCATGTTCTATATCTCCCACAGCTGAGGAGAAACTTGTTGTCCTTGGTCCACATCTACCAGCAAGGACACTCCATTCATATGTTTGATGGAAAGCTTGAGGTGAGACAAGCATCAGACCACTCACTTGTCATAATGGGGATAGAAGAAGTAAGGCTTCTCAAGATGCAGGGTACCTCTGCTCGTGCACAAAATTTCTCATACAATTCTCATTATGAAGAAGGCACATTTCCATTAATTTTATTATGGCATGCTAGATTTGGACACTTGAACTATGACAACCTCCGCTTGTTGAAGAAAAATGGTGTTACTGGTTTGCCTACAATTCCTAGGAAACTTAAGCAATGTGATGCTTGCATTCTAGGAAAGCATAGAAAACAGTCTTTATATGATTCACATTCCAGAGTGCATAGAAAACTGGAACTCATTCATTCAGATTTATGTGGTCTAATGCCTGTTCCTTCTGCAAATGGAAATAAATATATGATGACATTTATTGATGACTACACCAGAATGTGTTGGGTTT